>JBBPBX010012095.1:23979-54683 GCA_038048925.1 Garcialebias charrua | reverse complement strand
AGTAAATCAGAGCTAATATCGATACAAATGTTTATTGTAATTTTGTGATTATTTCAATAAAAGGTCTATTTTCTGGTAGACCAACATAAGTTGAAGTCTCTCGTGAAATTACATTTTTCAGGAGGAGGAGGGAGCGAACACTTGACTTTTGGCCAAAAAAACAAAAGAAAACTCCAGATAAGGGATTAAGAAGGGGAGATTAATACATTTGTGTCATTTATAAAACAGTCCTGCATCGCTTTGAATGAGAACATGCGGCTGCGAGCTGGCTGCGCTGGGACAGGTGGGGGCGTAGGTTAGGGGCCAAAAACTCCGCCCCTTCTGTTCTCTGATTGGTCCGGTCAAAAATCTACCGGAGAAATCCTTGTCTATGAGAGAAGTCCCAGACTGTGCAGTGAAGGGAAATGAGAATTGAGCGGAGCTGTGCAGGAAGGCGAGGGCCAGGCTAGTATTTTCTGTATGTTCTGTACAACTTTACTGTTCGTTAGTGAGCTCGTATCCGGAACCTCGTATGTCGATGCACTCGTAAGTCGGGGAGTACCTGTATCTAGTTTTTGAACATCACTATGATGTGCACTTCATGCACAACTTTTGGAGACAGAGCTCAAGACAACAAATGTTAAAATTTGAACCACATTGGAATAATGACAATCATAATCCTCATGAGCTGTTGTGATTATTGTGCTTCCACTGTAACTAAAACACTAATGTTTATACATTTACAGCATGATTAAAAAAAACAGCTGCTGTCCTCATTTTGGCATAATGTTTGAAGATCCAACCACTTTCCACAACAGGAATGAATTGCTCAAAAACACACTCATGGTCTGTCCCACAAGAATGTATGTAATTGTACCATGGTCTCTACCTGACTGAAAGCAGGGGTATAATTGCAAAGCCTGCCACATGATTGTTTGCTCAGAGATGTGCAGGTTACTATTATAAGCAGCAGCAGCCTCCGAACAAACACAAGCTGTGCACATGAAATGTAGGGCACCAACGAATGAGAAATGATTCCGCTCAGGTGAGAGCAAACATTTGGCTTTCATTTGACAGGTTTCATATGAATTCAGGCCTTCAGTCTTTTAGGCTCATCAACTCTGGAGTCAGAGTCAGTCAGAGAGTCAGAGTCAGAGAATCTTTATTGTCATTTGCACCGCATGTGGTACATGTGATGAAATGAGATTATGTACACAGGGTCACAATAAGATGGAGAAAATGTTGTTGTTTTTTATGCTTCAGGACGCTGTACTGACTTTAATTCATGTGAGCCACTTTTATGTTGTGCATAATGCATGACTTTATCAGGAAATATTGATTGCATCCTTAATTAAAATCCAATTCCTTATATTACTTTCAACTTTCATTACGTGTATCCTGGCATTGGATCTCTATTTTAGCATTTGTCATCCTTATAGTAAGCCTAGCTCTAATTTTAGGCTCTTTGCTGGTTTTATGATGAGTGGATTTAGGGTACAGAGCTCCCTGAGGGCAGCTTCTTCTTCTTCTGGGTTCTGATAAGGGTCCAATCAGGAAACCATCAGGATTTGGTTTGATCTTGAGTCAAGCATGCACATCCTTGATTTCCATACACCACTTTGGGCAGCTGTGGAGTGGCAGGAGGTCCTAGATAAGCTTTCATCTAAACCTGCCTTACCAGAATATGCATAGTCTTGAACCTAACTCATTCATTCAACCTTTATTTAGGCAGGTTAATCCCATTGAGCCTCGAGGACTCATTTACAAGAGAGACCTGGCTACAAACAAAAACCGACAACAACAGCAACAGTAGATTTTCCTTGGACAATCAACAATAGACAAACATAAGAGAGAAATACAGATTTTTTTTTTTGCAAGTTAGAACAAAACTGTTAAAGTAGCAAAACAGACAGATTATAAGGCAGCTGTAGAAAATTAAAAACAGGAACATGTCTGCATTGATTTTTGCCAGGATTCCAACAGATTCTTAAAACCATTTAGAGAAATCAAGGTCGAGAGCTTCAGATCTTTTTGTAAGATATTCCAGGAAGCAGGAGAAGGCCCTTTTGCCAAGTTCAGTCCTCACTGATGGAACACTGCAGGTAATCATGTCCTGAGAGCGCACGCTGTAGCTGCACTCACGCAAAGACATGTAGGAGGAGATGTATGAGGGCAGCAGACCAAGAAGTGATTTAAAGATGAAAATGTACCAGTGGAAGAGTCTGCGTGAAGTTAATGATGTCCAGTTAACCAGTGAATACAGGGTGCAGTGGTGGGTACGATAATCACAGCCAGTTATGAATCTGATAGACAACATCCAACATCAGAAATGAAGTTTTACTATAAGGACCAGGCTTTGGTCCCAAAAAGGACAGGTGACAAGGTAAGTGATTATCCAAGGATAGGTCCTGAAAGTTGATAAAAACAAACACCTTTATGACAATTAATTTTTCAGTTTGCTTGAGGTGAAATCTGCTGTCAAACTTGTGTTTCTTCTTGCGAGTTGCGTTTAGATGGATTTTATATGAAGGTTTAGCTTTTATTTTAACTTGTAAGCTTTTTTCTCCACAAGTAGACATATCTACTGGCATTACCCAGTTAGGGACAATACATGCAGCTTCTGTTGTTCTGGAAGGTGTAGGTGTATTTACACAAAGCAGCTGTCTGACAGAATTTGACTTGTGTTTAAATGAAGACTAGCTGCCTTCACAGTCCACGGTGCATGATGAAAGCTCAAGTGCATGTCTCAGATTACACTGCTTCTGCAGCTGCACGCGCGCTTTGTGGCCATATCAAGTCTTGTTCCTGTTTTTATTTCGTTCTGGACATTTGTTTTTTTAGATCATGTGAGTAGCACAATGGAGTAGTGGTTAGCATTATTAATGTTGCAGGGTCGCCTCCTGGTCTTTCTGTGTGGCGTTTGCATGTTCTCCCTGTGTATTTGTGGGTTCTTACAAACAAGAATTACAGTATACTAATTAATATCTGGAAGTAGTCTCTAGGATTATTATGTGAGAGTGCAAATAGTTGTTTGTCTCTGTGTGTCTCTGTGATGGATTTGAGACCTGTCCAGGGTGTCCTCCGCCTCTCATAAAGTGATTGCTGGAGTTAAGTACCTACCAGCTCAAAAAATGTTAGTATTGGACTGTGTTATGTCACACATTTTACTAGGTTTTCTCTTGGATCCACCCCTACAACTTAGTAAATCTGCTCCTTACTAGAAAAAGGGGGGGAAAGCTCTCATTGCACCAGTTACCTTCATAATGAATGCATTTTCCCCCCGTAATGAGCTGCATTTTAATTAAAAATGTGAAATGTCCTGAAGCCCCGCCCCTCTCTGTTCCTGCACATCTGACATCATTCATGAATAGAGCTTGAGAAGGCCAGCTCCAGCTCCACAGCACTTTGTCAATGGGATTCTGCTATAAAACTATTTATCACCCTCTGGCAAAACAAAAAGCCCAGCAATGTTTCTTATAAACTACTGAACAAATTTTATTAACACTTTCAAAGAATATGTATTGATATACCATTAAAAATGATCAGCTTCTGGAACCAGTGCAACCAGTTGAGCTTCAAAACACAAAAACAGCTACAAAATTTTAACATAATCCTTTGGAGTTAACATGCGGTCTGTTAGCAAAATATCTCCTCCCAAATCACTGGGCAGATTTTAAAGAAACTTCCAGAAAGTAAGCATTGAATGTACAGCTATACTTGATTAATATTTAAAGTCAATTCACTTCAAGGTGGCTGCCACAGCTAATCAACACCAGCGATGCAAAAATGATTATTCTGTCAGTTTAACATTGAACTGAAGTTTGATGTGGTAGTAGCTGAGAGTCATTCACAACACATATTCTGAGTGGTGGCATCTCACGATGCAGGAGATCACACATAAAATATCTCCATTGTTTGGCCAAAGCATGAGATTACAGTATAGTCTAAACTAGTGGGAAACTTGATGGGTGATAAGCAGTTCTTCAAAAATGCTTGGCCTTTTTCCCTCAGTGTTTTGATTTTGATTTCATTTTTAAAAAGGCCCTGTGATGAACTGGAGACTTGTCCTGGTTGTTGTCTCCCATCTCTCACAGTGATTGTGCACCAGTGGCACCAGTGACCTCTGTGACCCGAAAAAGAAGAAGCAGGAAAAGATAATGGATGGATTTGTTCATTAGTTCAGCTGAACTAAAGTTACTTTAGGACTTGCGTAGGACTGTGGCGTCTCTTTTTCCTTTTGGAGGATTACCTGCTGAGCCAGCGCTCAGACCATAATGAATATTTCAGTGAGCGTTGTCACTCCTGAGCAGGAACATACGTCACATGTGAAACCCACACTGGTGATCATGTTCAGAGTCGTGTTCATGATGCGTCAGGAGAAGAAGTAAAAGGATGAAAGTACAGCACAGCGGGCACGATCACCGAATGAGAGCCACCAAATGGTCTTTATGTTTGCTCTGTATAAATCTGCATGAAGTCAATGTAACTTATTTTTTATTTTTGCTTTGGTAAACAGTGTTTGACCCACATTTCAATCAGGTCAACTTGTTCTGCAGGCAGAGCTAAAACATGCTTCAAATATGGAACTAAAATAATGTTCCAGAGTCCAGAACATCCATCAAATGATTCAACTCGGCACCAACGGCTCATCGCTGCTTGCCCACAGCTGGTGATGATTACCGGTATCACAACTACTATAAAATCAGACATTTAAAACACCAGCTTCTTGTTTCTTTGTCTTTTTAACAGGAAACTGTTTGACTTGCTAAATTCATCTGTTGCTCATTTTCATCACTTGTTGCCTTCAGTCTGCGAAAATGATGATGTAAAAAAAATAAAACATCTAAAACCAAGATGGGTTGACTGACTTGACTTCATGAATTAGTTTATATTTTAAAACAGCCATATGTACACCATATCAATGTTGCACTTTTCTTTTTGTCTAACTGGATCCAGTTGATTGAATCTGGATTAAAACTGGTTATGTGTAAACAAGTTCTGACGTTCTATATGAAAAATGGCACCAAAAATACAGAATAAGCAGAGACTATCTGCCAATAAGCCTCTGTCTAACAGCAGCTGTGTTAATTCTTGTGTGCAGAAAAATAAACAAATAAAGGGACTAGTGAATTAAAGAAATTTCAAGCAGCGTTAGAATAAAGAAATATATTTTTTATATATAAATATTTCAAAGATTTTTAATGGTTTCAAATCAAACTGAAATTATCCCTGAGATAACAGGAACATCTTAAGCCCCCAGGCAAGTGCAAACATTTGCTTATTCTTTCCTTTTTTTCCCCCCTAAATAATTTTAACATGAGGAGCTCAAGAGAAGTTGTTGCTATGGTAACAGCTGAGACGGATCCAGTGAAGTGCTCAGCAGATAAACTCAGGTAAACTCTTCATGGTGACATAACCTCATCGTTATTACTATATTTGAATTACATGCTGTAGGGGTTGAAAGTTGCAGCAGAGCTGGACAACGAGCCTGAACTGGAAGCAGTTTGATGTGAAGCTGAGGACAGAGGCGCAGCAGCATCAGCAGCATCAGCAGCATCAGCAACATCATCAGTAGCAGACAGCCTGCAGGCCGTCAAGCGTCATTATTGTCGGGATGCGCGTGAACCAGGCCGGCCGGCAGCTGCTGGGTGGGAGGGGGGAGAGGGGGTGGGATAGGCTGAGGGAGGAGGGTAGGGTGTGCGCGTGTGTGTGGAGGGTGCAGAGCTTGTTCTCATAATAGCCGGTGGCGGCTGAAGGCGTGGTGAGTGCGCGCTCCGGTAGTAACCGGATGATGAGCTCACGCAACGGCTGCTCTCTGGCTCTCCTCCGCGGACAAAGCTGAACCCGGGCGGGGCGGATCAACATGCTCTGCCTTTGTCATCGCCTCGGGAGCCGGGATACAGCCTGAAAGGAGTGCCAAGGTAAGATGCGCCTCAGACTGTACTGTCACACTGTGTGAGCATGGTGCGTGTGTGGGATCAAAAGGTTCCGGAGGAAATTACATCTGGATCCAGGAGCGCGGGTGTTGTTTCCAACCTGACTCTGGAGGAGTGCTTTTGTTTGACATGTGGGGCTCAGGTGCACCCACCCATACAGTAACCTACAGTAGCACCCTCATTGTTCTCATGCACAGTGGTGGAGTCCTCTCATCACCGTCCATTTCAGATGACACGTGTTTAGTAGGATTCTTGGAAATATGCTCAATTTATAAAATAAGCTACACTGGAGTGAATGAGTCATGCAGCATCATGGGTATTGGTTCAGGAAGTGTTGCTGAATGTTCACAGTCCTCACTGAAACATCGTTTGCATGGAGCAAACCCCGCCTGTTGAAATGGTTTTAATGGCAGCTTAGGGTTAGGGTTAGGGTTAAGGTTAGGGTTAAGGTTAGGGTTAAGGTTAGTGTTCATCCTGATTTGATATTGATTCAGTCCTTTCATTGAATTTAGTCAGGATTTACCAGAACATTAAAGTGATAGTTCAGACAATCTAAAGTTGGGTTCATGAACAAATAGTATCCTACCTGTTGTAGATGGCTCACTGAACAGTTTGGAGAAACAGAGTTAAGGTTTAACAAAACCAATGAGCTAAAGGTGGCATCTCATTGGTTTCTAGTGGGAGACTGATGATTGTGATAAAATTGGTGAATCTTTAGTAACAGTCTTACAGAATTTTGGGTGTTTGTGACCAAGCGACGAGCGAGCCGTGGGGCCACATTTGAACAAACAGTTATAAAAAAAAAAACAGGGCTTACATTTGTGTGCACTGTTTGCAGAAATTAATTCTTGGCCATGCACATTGCTTTGTTACTCACGCCCACCTAGGCCTGTCACAATAAGAAATTTTGCTGGGCGATTAATTGTCTCAGAAATTATTGCGATAAACGATAACATTGTTTGAAATTTGACAATAATTAGTAATTATTGTCAAATTTAAGGAGACATTTTTGTTGATTTGTTTTACATGTACAGTAGTACTTTTTTCTATTTTTTTTTTACTTTGTTTTTTCTTTTTTCTTTTTTAATTTCCTTTTATAGATGGCCTCCCTTGTCACCTTATAGCCATCCTCTTCACACCATTATGATTTATTTTTTATTTTTTATTTTTTATTAGGATAGAAAGAAAGGAAAGACGGAAAGCAAGACCACAAACCATAACAAGTACCGATACACACAGAAAGCACAAGGCAAACACACCCGACCGCAAACCTGCAAAGAACATGACAGAACGCAATAACAAAACACATATGTATAAAGACTTAGAATATTCATGGCTTTGCAGTAGATTTTTATAAATATACCTATATCTACATATATATATATATATATATACATACATACATACATATACATGCATATGCAGTTACATGCACATCTACATATATACATACGATACCTGCATGTGCATCCCTGCATCTATTTGTGTGTGGTTGTGAGCATGCATAAGTGTATAAGGCTTCTCTAATAGAACATTTAATAGTGACCGCGAAGCATCAGAGACCCGACCCCCAAGACCCGAGGCAGACAGAGAGGGGACCAGAGCCCAAGACCCCAAGAGGGACCCCGAGCACGGAGCCCCCAGGGTCACCCAAACAGGATGAATCACTCGCCCACCCCCCAGATCCGACCATAGGGGAGAACCGGAAGAACCCCACCAGCAGCATACTCACAGGCCCCCGCCGGAACCTGCTGCACCGATGTAGCTCCAGGACTAGGCACCAAGGCCCGGGCACCGAGGACGCACACCCCTCAGGCCCAGGCCCAGTAGTACTTTTTTTCAACCACCGGATGGCAATATAAGGCTGAACTGAAGGATGGATAGTGAGGGAGTGAGCAGCAAGTCTCTTTAAGAGAAATGGGAGGGAGGCCCCTTGATATGACATGCTGTCTCTCTGGTTCTCAAAATGGCGGATGCTCCGTGTGGTTTGAGCTCTTTAGCATAGCATTTTTTTTCACACAAAACTGTTAATTTAAAAATCAGTAAACACGTTGTCAGCTTCTTTTTGTAGAGAAAAATTACTTTTTACACTAAGGCACAGGTTTAAATCGTGAATTTTGGAGCTTCAACAAGACAGCGTTTAGCTTAACTCGTAGCTTAGCTTCTCAGCTTAGCTGCTTTTAATGATCCAAAAACGCGATTTTGGACAGCTAAAATAAATTTTAAAGAGAAAAGAGAAAGGGAGGGGTCAGTGAAGAACACCGGAGTTGAAACTTGTCATCCAGTGTCTTCAGTAGAAAGAGAGAGAGACGAAGAAAAAAAGCCGATAAATGAAAATGAGATAGATAATTTTCATTTATCATGCGATTGATTTATTGTTTATTGCGACAAGCCTACTTCCACCAACATTGTACTTGTACTGACCAGCTTTGTACTCACCTTGGCAACCGTCCCAGTGACTACGGTAATTAATCTGCTGGAGTACACGTTCGAAATAAAGACGGGTGGATTTGAATGCAGTTTTTCAGAAGTTTTATCATCAACGTGGTATTCACATCTGAACATTTGCCAAAGATGTGTTCTGTTGAGAAAATCTCCCATGCTGGTATCAAAACACATCGGGATGGGTTGAAGATGCCTGCAACAGAATTG
The DNA here is from genome assembly GCA_038048925.1 of Garcialebias charrua. Lineage (NCBI taxonomy): Eukaryota > Metazoa > Chordata > Actinopteri > Cyprinodontiformes > Rivulidae > Garcialebias > Garcialebias charrua. The sequence continues at coordinate 46,116 of JBBPBX010012095.1, read as the reverse complement.
ACCTAGACAGTTACTAATGAGAATGCTCAGTGTGTATCTTTTGCAATGCATTGTGGTCTAGATTTTTCATGCCTAATTCTGGTTTGGTGAAACAGTCTAAACAGTGCTCATATCTACCAGTGTTTCAGCTGTGCTTTGCAGTCATTCAGACACCTGACAACATTGCATAAAGACTTTTAACTATTACTATGTAAAATATCAGTAAAACTAGATTTTAAATGCTGTTGTATATAAAAATCAAGAGAAAAGCAGGTGGACAGGACCAAAAAGATGCGTTGAATTCAAAACCTTGAATACATGAAGTAGCAATGCACAGTAGTGACTGTGAAGGTTCGAGGAGGGTTGGAGATGTCTGGAACAACTCTGTAGCAGCAACTAGCTGTAGCACTTTCAGTGCAACCTTGGGGGCTTCCAGGAGAAATTTCACATTTACAATAAAATAATGGTGTAATGCAAAAGCGATGATGGTGTAAATATTTAAATATTAGTATAATAATAATAATAATAGCCAGGTCTCTCTTTAGAAAGTCTGGAAGAGGTGGCTGTGGACAGATATGTCTGTACCTCCCTGCTTAAATGACTGCCTCCATGACCTGAATCCAAAACAAGGGGGAGATAATGGATGGCTGGATGGATGGATGGATAGATGGTTGGCTGGATGGATGGATAGATGGATAGATGGATGGATGGACTATGAAATATTTTAGATTGGTGGAGTTTTAAGATGCTAACTCTGCTTTGGTAGTGGCGGGATATTTCATGTCATATTCACAAGCTAAAGAAAGGTAGTGATGGCGCAGAGGTTAGAAAAGTTGGGCCTGTGATCAGAAGATCACTGGTTCAACTCGCGGTACCAACAACATCACAATGTGGGAGGGATAGATGAAGCACCTCCACCCTCATTTGCTCCACCATCTGCTCCCCCAGGCACCCTGCAGCACTCAGCTCCACACAGAGAGCTGTGGTAGCTCGGTGCTCTGTGGGTGTATCAGGAAGGGCATCCGGTGTAAAAACAATTATAAGTCTTCATGTGACTTAGTTCACTGTGGCAACCCCTGAAGAAGGGAGAAGCCGAAAGAAGAAGAAAAAATTCACAAGCTAAAAGCTAGCCTAAGACGATTGCTGAAATTTTTAACATGAACTACTATTAACTTTTTTCCGTTAGAGATTAGAGATATTTTAAGCTCTCCACTTTGTCTGCTACTCTCAGATTAGCCGTTAGCTCATCACTCAGGTCAAATTTATGCATTTCTTTCCAAACGAGGTTGTTCAAAAAGCTTTCTGCAACAGGTAAGATACTGTTGATACTTTTTTTTACAGACCCCACTTCAAAATGTTTAAACATTTCACATACAATGCACATGTATCTGTAAAGTATTATTATTTTAAAAATTAATTCTTAATCCCAGGTTTTGCAGTTTAAAAAGACAAAAACTAGGAGAATTAGGAGCCGCTGAGGCTGACATTGACCTTCTGCAGTTATCTCAGAGCTGATGGAAGAAACACGAGTGAGTGTATTTTAAGCATCTAACTGTGTAAACAGGAATCGTTGTGTGATGGTCGTGTCTGCACGACGAACATGCCCAGCGTGAAACTTTACGGCTCTTCCTATTTGTTGGACAGGATGTCCTGTGCCATTTGTCTCCACAGCTGACATCCCATTCATTTCTGGACGAACACACAAAAAGACAAAGCATTAATAAAGAACAACTTTGCTTTAAATTCACATTTTCAAAACATTTTAGAACATCCAGTCTAAGATGATCCTACTATAAATGTGCTTCATGGTGCTGAGAAATGTTTCCGCACCGAGTTAGAAACTTTCCATTTAGCAACCGAAGCCTCCTGAGGTTTGATGAAAATAATAGCTAAGGACAGAGAGGAAATGATTTCTATTTGGATGTGCAAATAATCTTATATTGCATACTTGTGTGAGGGAGCAAATCTGATTCCTCTAATAATGTGAAATGTGATAGCAGGGCAGCATGAAACAGGTTAGTGGATCTGGGGTTAGATAAGTGTCTCATTCATGTGCAACTGCGCTGAAAAATATTGTTGATCAGTCATTTTGTAAATGCCATTCAAGCCTTCAGTGACGATAAGGACATTATCTCCAACATGGTGATATTTCAGACTAACAGGTGACGGTGCTCACATGTGCTTTTATTCCTCACCCATAACGTAATTTAGCCCTTTTCTGTTTTGATTTTTTTGTGTCTGCTCCAGCTTGGTTCTGCCTCCCTGAGCTCTGCAGAAAGTCACTGCAGCACTTTTTAAAAATGAAACTCTGCAGCTATTTTCTACTGGTGACAGCTTTAAATCTGTAATAATGAGGGAAAGCTCTCCAAAACTGGAAGCATGCACAGATTATAGAGTCGTTTCTCCAGCCTGTGTCTTTTCAAGCACTTTACCTCTGCACTGTATACTGCTGCATTCAAACAGATGTTGTATCTCTAACCAGAGTCTGTTGATGTTGGAGTGTTCTCATTAACCTGTGGATCAGATTCAGCTTACTTTAAATGTTCAGACTGAGATTAGTGATTGAGAGATTTAACTATGGCATTTAAACTTCCAATCACACTCCCATATTGCAGTGTGATTGTGTGTTTGTTATAGAGGCGTATGTCACATCTGTTCTACAGTTCATCCTGAAACGCTGCACTGTCCCTCAGCAGCCATTCGTCTCCAGGGAAGCAGCTTTCAGTCACATTATGGGCCTCTGTGATCTTCCTTTTAATATTGATTCAAAATATAACACACACGTTGCTATCAAATGGACTGGGTGAACACACACACCCCTTTTAGTTTTGCTACCAAACTTTCAAAGTGATTACAATCCCATTATTTTAAGCCAGGAGAGGCTGAATATGGGAAATACAGATGTTAGATGTTGGATTTTCAGGTTAATTTGAGGTTTTTCTTTCCATCAGTGTTTAAAATTAGCTGAGCGCCTCTAAAAGTGATTTTTAGATTGAGATTACTGAACTGTTTTACATGAAGTTACCAGCAGTGTTAGTAACATGCTCAACATGAGACCTGCTGAATGTGAAGCTGCAGGTTCTGACATGTTTCACTCAGCTTTATAGAATGCAATAAAAGTTTTGCAATTTTTTAAATAAAATTTGAAGAGACATCATTAGATCATGAGATCATCATTTTAATTCCCATCCATCCATCCATCCATCCATCCATTACCGTTACACGCTTTCTGGGTCACTGGGGTCACTGGTGCCCGTGTACAGCCATCACTGTGTGAGAGGCGGGGGACACCCAGGTCTCTAGTCCATCACAGGGACAGAGACAAACAGCCATTCACTCTCACTCACACCTAGAGACAATTTAGAGTTACCAATCAGCCTAACATGCATGTTTTTGGTCTGTGGGAGGAAACTGGAGTACCTGGAGAAAACCCATGCATGCACAGATAAAACATGTGAACTCCACCCAGAAACGTTTCATTTGATCTATGTTGTGCAGACTTTTTAGTATATTGGCTTTTTTAAACTTCAGAATCACTCAAGGACAGAAAAACGCCTGAAACAGCAACTGAATATCTAAATTTCAGGCATAACAAACACTAAATACATTAATGTAACAATACAAGCGGCAATAATTGTACAAAGTACAGTACATGTATATACATACATACATACACACACACACACACNATATTGTTTGAAAAGTTACAGACTACATTACAATCTTACATACCCCAGCTTTAAAAAAGCACAAGAAAACTATTTACAAAACGGCAAGAAATAAAACAATGCATTAAATGAAAGGAATCAGACGAAGAAAATAATCTTATCTGCCCCTTCTCAAACTATTTTTTTTTCAAACACTTTTATTGGATAAAAAAAGAAGAATGTGTTAACCACAGCCTGTGGTTAACACATTCTTCTTTCTTCACAGGCATATTAACTACTTTTTTTATCCAATAAAAGACAAATGTAAAATTAGTTGTTTGAATCGAGAAAAAAAAAAAAACATTGTACCATGCAAGACTTGATCCTATGAGCTTTGGGACTGAAGGCAGATGCTTTATCCATTGAGCTATCCAGGCAGATTTGTTTAACTTTGTCAACTTCTCCTTTAAAACGAACCGCCCCCCACAAAATTCTGGCTACGCCCATGGGTACATGTGATAGCAGGACACTGTCCTCCTGTCTAAATCTCCGCCTGCTGCTAAAACAACCAATCAGTGATTCAGTGGGCGGGACTTGGATTTGCCAACTGAGATTGATTAATGTCACACTTTGAGCACGGTTCAGAGTGAAAATGAAAATGCAAATTGCTCTTAGTTTCCTCTGGAGTTCTGCTACAAAATGAGCAGTTTTGATCTAGAAAATGAAAATGATTTAATCTTAATTTTATTTCTGACTCAAAAAAGGCAGCTTGCCTCTGAAATGAAAAAGCATTTCTGCTATTTCATTTTAATTTTCAAAATTGACATTTCAAAATGAATTTTGGCCACTTTTTACAAAGACATATATTGAAAATTAAATGTTAAATGTTATTTTACTTATCATTTTAATTAAGTTACAAATTGAGCAGTCTCGAAGAAGAAAATGAAAATGCAGTTTGGTTTATTCATTTTTAATTTTATTTATGACTCAAAAAAGGCAGCTTGGCTTTGAAATGAAAAAGCATTCCTGCTAAACCATTTTAGTTTTCATTTCGTCTCACATCCGCTTCCATAGCATTAATGCATTTTCTCGATGTCACAAACGGCCAGACGGCTCGTCTTTATGAGATGGCGGCAATCTGATGCCTTTTGACCACTTTCAGCATGAGTCATGATGAGAGATGAGGAGATAATCCCGAGCTGCCACCTTCAGCTCACTGCTGATGTAACCAGGGCTTCTCGCCCAGCACTCAAACTGATTATTATTTTTATTACAGATTTTTTATGCTGATTAGTGGGCTGATTACAGAATTAACTGAATTATTTGTTCTTGTTGGTTGTCTAAAACCCTGCTGTTAAACTCTGTCACAAAGAAAAACTCAGAAGATACCATACCATACCACTTTATTTATAGAGCACTTAAACAGACACAAGGCCAACCAAAGTGCTGTACAATAGAAACAAACAAGCAAAGCAGACAGGAAAAGATAAAAAGCTATACAGTAGGTGGCTTTGACCTGCTCCCAGTGGAAGAGGCTAACAAATATGAAGCTCGCTCCCTCTGAATTTAAAGTCTTTTATATTTAGAGTCAGAGTTGAGACATCAGGAAACCAGCTCGACTACTGCAACTCCCTGTTTATTGGTATCCCTGGCAAAAACCTTCAGAAACTTCAATACATTCAAAACAGTGCAGCAAGGATTCTGTTGAGAGTTCGTAAATTTGAACATATTACACCCATTCTCCATAACCTCCATTGGCTTCCTGTCACCTACAGAATTCAGTACAAAACTGCTCTCATTACCCATCAATGCTTGCACGGCACTTCACCTGACTATCTAAAGGACATTCTTGCACCATATTCATCCACCCGGTCTCTACGATCACAGAACAGTAATTTCCTTCATATTCCTCGGACCAAATTGAGGACCATGGGAGACCGAGCATTCTGTGTGGCTGCCCCCCGCCTGTGGAACTCCCTCCCTGATGACCTGAGAGCTCCACAGTCACTGGTTGACTTTAAAAGCAGCATAAAGACCTTTCTTTTTAAGCAAGCCTATTCTGCCTCCACATGATTTTATCTTTGATCTTAGCTGATATCATTATTGATTTTACTTGATTTTATCACTTGTTTTATTTTATTTATTTTTTAAGCAAGCCTAATCTGCATCCACATGATTTTATCTTTGATCTTAGTTGATATTATTATTGATTTTATTTGATTTTATCACTTGTTTTATTTTGATCTTTGCTTTATTACACTTTGTAGCACTTTGAGATTTTTATTAACGAAAAGTGCATTATAAATGGAATTCATTATTATTATTATTATTATTAAACCACATTCCTTAATGGAATAAATATTACTCACCACTTTGTAAGCCAAAGTTTTAAATAAAAATCTTTTAGTAACCCGAGTATGTGTTGGGGATAACATTCAACCACAACCACGTTAAATTTTAGCTCATCATCTGCAACAATGACTGAGTTATAACCAGTGTTGTCTAAGTGTGATCAGCTGGTGGCCTCCTGTCCTTCAGTGTAAATCTTTTTATACTGGAAGTGTTTTATGTTACTGTCAATAATTTATGTTCCATGTGAATTGTTTGAGTCATTTTAAACAACAGTGGGCATATCATAATTCTTAGTCAGCATATGTGACATGTTGATATGTGGTGCTGATTATCCATGCTGCTGATTATTTCATACTGCTGTATTCATTCGTACTCATCTACTCACAAAGACTCATGTTCGTGCTGCTGTTGTTCGGCGTATTGTTTTGCACTATTAGTGTTTTGCGTATTCTTAGTTTATATCTTAGGTCCTTATTACTGTTTTGTGTTTTTGCTATTGTTGGATGTAACTGGGACCCTGAGTACACAATTTCGTTCCACCTCATGTGGCACATAATAATAATAATAATAATAATAATAATTAATTCAATTTATAACGCACTTTTCATTACTGAAAATCTCAAAGTGCTACACATATATTGAATGCTACACACATTCATAAACCGGTGGCGGCAGACTACCATGCAAGGTGCTTTCCAGTCCTACCGGGAGCAACTCAGGGTTAAGTGTCTTGCCCAAGGACACAACGACACATGGTGCGGGTCCCGGGAGTCGAACCGCCAACTTTCCGATCGGGAGACGACTGCCATTACCACTACACCACGGCCATGTGATGCGAACGACAATAAATAACCTTGAACTTGATATAGAGCGTTTTATTGTTGAAGTATTAAACACATCCTGAGCTGTTTGTTATTATTTTATGTTCATGGTTTAATTTTTCAGGTTGTTTGTAATTTACTTCTTATGTTAGACTTGACTCAATGAGTCACATCCAACAGGATAACATGTTCAGGCTTGTGACCTGGATTAACTCTAAAAGCTAATCAGCTGTAGAGGTATATCAAGTGATTATTTCATAAATATTTGATTGAAATCTGCCCTGTGGTTCAAGAAATATTTTGCTAACAGAAAGAGAGTTGGCTTGACAGTTCATTCTAAAGTTTTAAGCGATGGTTTTGCAAAATAAATAGCACTCAGAGCATGTGTTGTCATTGAATGTGCGCTACAAGCTCACCACTTTAGAGAACAACATCTGTAAAATTCACCAAGTTTCAGCCATTTTTGTCTCACTAAGATGAATTAGATTCGGCAGCCATTTTGAACGAGGATAGCTTCACATGTTAATCAATTGCAGAATTACATCCAGTGATGATTTCCTAAAGGTTTCATGAAAATTCATCCAGTGGTTCAAGGGATATTTTGCTAACAGACAGACGTAGTTGGCTCCAAACATTAATTGCTAAATTTTAAACAAAATAAAAGCCCCATCTATTATGCGCCTGAATATTTGTTGGGTATCACTCCCAGCTACTACCACACAAAGTTTTAGCTCAATATCCATAAAGTAGATTCATTAAAATAGACTAGGGGAGTGGTGGTGCAGAGGCTAGAGAAGGTGAGCCTATGATCAGAAGGTCACTGGTTCAATCCCCAGTACTGACACCATCAAAATGTGGATTTGACATCGATGTGCATCCAGAGAATAATATTCGTAAGTTTTACCAGTATCTGTCCACTGGTTCATGAGATATTTTGCTAACAGTCCAACTGTTATTGTCCAGCTTTACCTTTCGACAGTGGGTTGTGTCTGGATGCTGATTACCAGGTAGAAAAGTTAATGCCACGGCTGAAAGTGAAAGGTTAGGTTTATTTATTCACTGACGTACAAACCAGTGACATTTCAGGAGGCAGGTGTTGTTTTTCTGTGGATCAGACTTTATTTATGTTTACTTGTTGAACTTGCACAAGGCCTGCATTGGAGTTATGCAACGTACCATGACACTGCAGCTTCCCCCTAGTCTGAGAATTGTAACAATGCAGCAACACAGACCACAACACCACTGACTCCACTGGGTCTGCTCAGTTTAAATGGCATATTTATTTGTTCAGTTAGCCTCTGCAACATTAAAAAGTCGTTGTTTCAGGCTGACATTGTTTCACACCAGGATCCAGACACATGTTGCTGCTCATTTTCTTGTTTGGACTCAGTTGTTGTGCACTTCATCTCCTCCTGCATCAGATTGTTGTTCACCTTCAGTTGCACCCCACACATCTAGCGTCTGTTTTTTATGTGCCTTAAATCAGCCTCGTAGCAGGGCTTTTGGTGGTGTAGCTGCAGACGAAGCGTACACTTTACACAAGTATGTGTTCAGAAAACTGTGCTTTACATGCATTTTACTCAAGGTGCTGTGAAAACACCCCTGTTCACAGTAAATAACACTGAAATGCTGCCGTCTATGAAGAGTTGAACTGTTTTAAGATCTCAGAGCATGAACATTATATGTGGAGCTTTCTTCAGTCAGGATCAGGTGACAAAGGTCAGCTAAAGTTACAGATGACATAACGTCGCAGGGAATTATTCAGTATGTGAGATCTCATGTGTTCAATACACAGAACACACTGAGGTGTGTTTCCCTCCACCATTAAAACACCCTGTCTCTCTGCTCTTAGCCACTTACTGTATATTCACAGGCATTTTTGTTACTTTCTGAATATATTTGTTTTTATTGGGAGGAATGAAGGCAGTGTGTCAAACGTTTTTAATTTGATAAATTGTCTCTTCATAATTATCACAGGTTATGTTTAATAAACTAAAAAGTACACATGTAAAAGCTAAGCGTAAACATTTGTTCATTCTTTTTCCATTTTTTTAACCATCCCATTTACTCTGTTACTAATAATTCTTGTTTTATAGAGTATTACAAGTACCGTATTTTCCGGTCTATAAGTTGCACCTTTTTGCCTAATTTGCATGCCCTGCGACTAATAGAAATGTGAGACTTGTTTACGGATTTTTCCCCCATATTTTTAGACCAATTTTTGGCTCAGATATGACCGTTTTTCATTTTGGCAAAAATGGTGCAGTACCACTTTTGTCCGCTAGGGTACACCGACCGTTCCCACCTCATGTGTCTGACGGCAGCCTCCTCTGGTCGGACTGACTTTGTCGCAGCCCGGCCTCCTGCTATGGAGCTCTGACACTTCGAGAGAGTCCACCGGCCGTTCCCACCTCGTGTCCGACGGCAGCCTCCTCTGGTCGGACTTACTCTGTCGCAGACCGGCCTCCTGCTCTGGAGGTATGAACTACAGTTAGCTCAGTGTTTGTTAGCAATGGGTACTATTTATCTAAATAACTCATGAACTACAGGACAGATTTTTATCAAACTTAGAGAAAGTAATCCCTACATGGACATTTACAAACTGTTAGCTGTATGAGACATTTGAGCTAAAATTCAATTTATTTATAATTTATTTTCGCAGCACACGCGGCGGTTTGGAAGACGTCAAAGCGAAACAATTTAAATTCAGCAGATTTGACCATTTCGTGAATTTATTAAAGGTTCAGTATGCAGTTTCTGTAGAACTGCAGCAGTTAGAAATATTTTCAACAGGCAAAGCATTCTGATCCCTCCCCCTCAGAGCCATATGTGGCTCTGCCCCCTTGTGGTCTGTTGAATTTCAAATTCAAGCTCTGTTTTTATTGGCTGATTCAAATTCAAGCTCTGTTTTTATTGGCTGGTTACAAACTCTGTTTTTATTGGCTGGAAAATGGCGGGTCACCTTTTCTTTTTAGAAATGCTTATTTACCACCTGGAGAAGCAAGGGGACAATATTTTTTTTTATTTTTTTTCAGAGATTACCTGGCTAACATCAGTCTGTCAGGAGGTAGTGACAGAGTGAAGAAATATGTTCATAAAAAAAGCTACATACTGCAGCTTTAAAGACCGTGTAAAGTGAATTTCAACATTTTCTTCAATAAACATTATAAATGTCATAATTGTAATCTTGTAAATGAGTAAAAAGTCTCAAAATTGTAGCTCAATTAATTTTGGAGTTATAGAGCAAACTGTGTATAAACATATTTCTGTTTCAGGATTTTTTAGGCGTGTTTTAAATGTGACCGCGTTTCGTCACGCGGTCCTCATTAGTATAGCCCCACCCCCTGCAGCTCCAGCCGTATAAATTCGCCTCGGTGGAGCCGTTCACTCGCGAATCGCAGATAGCATCAGATAGCAATAGCATAGATATTTTGTTCATTGTTAGCTAGCTAATCAATTATGCCTCGTTCGTGCATCTTCCCTGGATGTCGCAATGGTCAGGGCACCCGTACAAATCATAACATGTTTTTATACCGCGTGGTTTTATACCGAGTATCTGTAATGCCTGGATAGGTCAATGGATAAAGCGCTTGCCTTCCGTCCCAAACCCCACGGGTTCAAATCCCGCATGGTACAACTCTTTTTTTTTTTTTTTTTTATTCATTCCAGATTAAAAACACACAAGAAAACTATTTACAAAAACAGCGTAACTCTTGGAAAAAGTAGCTGCTGTTACAGACAGAACTCGGATAAAAACAGAGCAGGTTTACTGGATCTCTGCTGCTGCCTCTCCACAGAGAGTCAGGTCAGGGCAGGACACGGCTGCGCTGAAACCACGCCCACGCACTGACACGCCCCCAGCGTTCCAGGGCAAGGCAAAATCATGTTTTTTCATGATTTTTGAGACTTAATTTTATAAGGTAAACAATGTTTTTAATCAGTCAGATTTAAATGGGTGATTAATAACACATATTTATGCCATGTGACAAACTAAAAACACACATTTAATTTCACTTTACACGGTCTTTAAGGAACGGTTAAGCTCAGAAACACTTTTGCTATGATGTCAGCTAAGAAATATATATTTTTAAGCGTTTATTTTGCTAAATTTTAAAGAAAATGTTGCTGTCCCACCCGTGCGGGTGCTCGTAGCAAAACTACTTTTTAAATCCAGCTGATTTGACAATTGCGTTCATTTATTAAGGAAAGGTTCAGTTAAGACACATCTTTGCTATAATTTTCAGCAAACAAATAATTGTTTTTACCGTGTTAATCTTGTAAAGTCCTTCCGTGCTCGCTCGCTCCTGTGGTCGCCATTTTCAGCAGGGCAAATGAAGCGCTGACGCGTCGCGTAGTGACGCATCATAGATGCGACTTAAATAAAGGTGCGACATGTTTATGGATTTTTCCAATTTATTGCCAATAATTGGATAAAGCGACTTATAGAGAGGTGAGACTTATCAGGTGGAAATTACGGTAATAGATTTTTCTACACAGGAAAAAAAAGAAGCAAGTAAACAGTTTAGTTTTAAACCATCAAAAAACATGTTCCATTAATTATGACACTAAAAAGCAGATTGCAAACAAACAAACAAACAAAATAAACTACCAGTATCGTTTCGTTCTTCATCCAAAGGACTTCATCGGTCTGAGGAGCCACAACAAACTCAGCCCCACAAGCAGCACACTCCCATAGTGGACCAAAGGTGAACCACTTTGTGAACCACTTTTTTTGCCCCTCATAAGTCAGACCCGCATAGTTCCCTGAAAACTAGTTAGCTAGTTAGCTAAAGCTACAGGAGCTCCAGGTGACGACAGACAAACAGGCTGCCACCGAAGTGCTGGAGGAAGCCTGCAGGGCTACGGACTTTGTGCTCCGCATGATGGGGACAGTTGCCATTGCACAAGGCAGATGTATGGCTGAGGTGGTCATTGCCCAGCGCCATTTGTGGATGACCCTGACGGACCTTCCGGAAGATCAGCGGGTCCCTTTTTTGCACCACTCGATAGAGCCGGCGGGACTGTTCGAAAATGCTCTGGACCGGATTCAGACCAGGCTGGAACAAAGGCGTAAACAGGCTGAGGCCTTCCGGGAAGGCATGCCCAGGAGAGCTTTTGCCCACCCCACCTGCATTGTGTGACAGAGCTCAACGCACTAGCTCAGCTTGCTTTTGAATGGCTTACCCTCGTCGGGAGCTTTGTAGCTCAGTCATAATTTTGCAAATACGAACCCAGATTACCGTATTTCTGGGCGTACGAGTCACCACCACTTTGGTCAAAGCACGTCCTTAGAGAAAACGTGCCCAGCACAGCTCCCTGGAGTCATAACCAGCTCCAGAGTAATGGTGGAGGTTTGTGAACCGGAACCGGCCATGGAGCGGCCTGGAGTCCGGAGGTCTGTTCGCATACAAAACCTGCACTCCCTCCGTGCCGTGCCTCTCACTAAAAGGAGAAAAAGCAAACGCTCTGACCCACGGTTGTCCACCAGGGACAATGCATCGTACCTGTCCCCTAACACCCCCGGTTCGGGTGGTGTGGGAACAAATTTACAGGAAGGTCCCCTCCCTAATATAGTTGACCCCCAAGGGGTCACAGGGCCCAGGGCCCCTGGAGGTGTGCTTAATTCTGGAACGTGGAAATCTGCTCCTTTTCAGAGACCTGCTACCTTAACAACCAGAACAGCCTCTCCGCTTATGCCCGGGACTGTGACAAACTTCAGCTTGGCTGCTGAGAGGAACAAACTGATGGCCTCAGGCCTCCCCAGCAACGTGGTAGAGACTATACAAGGGGCAAGAGCCATGTCAACACAGACTCTCTATGCTCGTAAATGGTGTGTTTTTGAAGCTTGGTGCATGGAAAGGAATATTGTTTCTTATTCCTGTGACCTGGTCAAGCTTCTTACCTTTCTACAGGACTTGCTAGAGAAAGGCTGCTCCTTTTCCACAATTAAAGTGTTTTTGTCAGCCATCTCAGCATGCCATGAAGGCTGGGGGGGGACATCTGGTGCACACCCTCTCATGATAAGCTTCATGAAGGGAGTACTGAGGAAGAGACCTCCCAGCAGGACCTTGACCCCTGATTGGGATCTCCAATTGGTCCTGAGTGCTCTCTGTGAGCCCCCATTCGAACCATTAAGCAACATTAAGATAGATTTACTATCTTATAAGACCGCTTTTCTCCTGGCTCTTTGCTCGGCGAAACGTGTGGGCGACCTCCATGCTTTGTCTGTGCACCCAATGTGTACCAGGTTTGCCCCCGACGGGTCAAAGGTCACCCTAAGGCCTAATCCTGCATATGTCCCAAAGGTTCTGACTTTGAATCCCAGAAGTCTGGACTTTGATCTCTCTTCATTTCCTCCTGCTCCTGTCCTCACTGAGGAACAGAGGAGACACTTTGCCCCGTTAGGGCTTTAGGTGCTTACATTGAAAAAAACAGCTGATTGGAGGAAAACAAACCAATTGTTTGTGTGTTTTGCCGTCCTGGCTACTGGTAGGGCCCTGTCAAAGCAACACCTCTCACACTGGGTGACTGAGGCCATTAAGAGGGCGTACAGTAGCAAAGGTCAACAGGTGCCCTCTGGTGTACGTGTCCACTCTACTCGGGGCTTGGCCACCTCGTGGTCACTGTTCAAGGGTGTACCGGTTGCAGACATCTGTGCGGCTGCGAACTGGAGCTCAACGAACACTTTTGCAAAACATTACAGTTTGGACGTCACTGCGTGTGACGTCACTCAGGCTGTCCTCTCTAACACACAGTAGAGAGCGGCCTAAAGATGCCTAATGTATAAAGGCGGAAACTCTCACAAGCATGCATTTTACTGAGCATTTCAAGGGCGTGAATGAATTACGTTCCCATAGCAATAGTGTTGCACCGAGAGACCTGACTGATAAGGGAACTGAAAGTTATGCACCATAACTCATGTTCCCTGAAGGAAGGGAACGAGGTGCAACACAGTTGGCCCTTTTCAATGCTGAAGCTCGGTGAAGTGCATTTGGAGGAAGTAGGATGGGCGTCCGCGTCTTAAGTACCCAGAGGGCGGGGCCTCTGGGGTGACGCTGACGCCCCTGCCGTAAAGGCGTGAATGTATTCCTTCAGGTAATCGCGCGGGGCGCAATTTCCCATAGCAATAGTGTTGCACCTCGTTCCCTTCCTTCAGGGAACATGAGTTATGGTGCATAACTTTCAGTTTTATTTATTTATTTATTTTTTACCAGGGTTATTGAGCATGAACTTTGATATCTATTATTTCAGTAATTATTTAGAATGGTATAAAAAAATGTGTGAAATTCTGTTTTAAAACGGGACCAGGCGTCTTAAAAAAAAAAAAGAAGCCTGTAAGCGTAAAGAGCATGAGTTGTGTGATACTGGCCTTCATCAATAATGCATAGAAATGGGGAAACGAGATAAGACGGGCTGCAGTCTGGACATGACATTTAACCAGCAGGACGTATTAAACACTGACAGCTTGTTTACTCCGGACACAGAGCGGTTCTCCTCTTCACCTATTGTTCATCTCAGTCTTGTCATGTTTAACCATGATTTAAAAAGACAAAATAAAATGTACTGTGTATGTGCATTATCAGAAGTATTTATATTGTTTCTCTGGACACGGTTTGTCTTGTAGCAGAGTACTGATGTCTCTATTTGGATATTTGTCATAACCAACATAACAAGCTGTCTGTCAGGCCAAGAGGACCAACCCTGCACCCTGTGGTGCTCAGCCTGGGCCTGTCCAGTCTCTGGAGAGAGGAACAAAGAAGACTGGCAGTTCTTTCATCTCCCCTCTGCATGCATTTTCTTTACATGTAGGTCCAGTTCTTGCTACGGGGTCTGAGGCTGACCCTTTATTCAGACTTAACAGCTCATATTTGGTTGAGTGATGAGCTGCGGCAGATCTGATGTGAATCAGCAGATGCCAAAAACATGTTTACGTGGTTGACGGTATAAAATGATCACACATCCAGCAGTTTAAAATCTAGTTCTGCTCCTAACCAGGGTCAAACGACCGCCGAGAAGCTGCACAGTGATTCAAGCTTCCCGTGCTGCACGGTCAGTTCCTGAACTGATGAGCTCCTAGATGATTTACAGTGGAGGCTGCTAAAAATGGAAGCGTCTCTGTTTTTCTCACCCCTTCTCTATTTGCTGAGCTAATAACTGCTCATATAAAAATACTCTGTGGCAGTGGGTTTACTTAAGAAGCCAATTTGCACTAGTACCTTCAGTTCAAAACATAATCATCTGTGCACCATCTAGTGGTGAGTCCACAGCATATGTGACCCCACTGTCATGAATGGATCTGATTATACACTGGAGACTGTAACAAGCAGACCCACTTCAGATTTATTGGATTTATTCAATGTGCACTTTTAATTTAGACCTTGAAATCAAATGTTATGGCTGCTGGTTATGAAACAGATGTGTCATCCAGGAAGAGCGATAGAGAAACGTGCTCAGATGAGGTCATTCTTAAGATTCATCTCATTCAGACAGCGGAGCAATTTCTAAATAGTTTAGGTTGACAGCAGGAGACAGAATAGTAAAGAAAATGCAAAGTTGAACCACTTCCTGTCTTTATCTAACAAGGTTAAGTCAGGTCCTCTGGACAGATTAACCTTGTTAGATTTTTCTACCTGGGTTATTGAGCATGCATCTGGACTTCCTGTCTTTGTTATACTCTCTGATAAAACATCATATGGACGGCACATTGCCATCACTCAGTAAAAACTAAGAGCTTAGTGTTCCTGGAAGGAATCTGTTAATTTGGTTATGTTATAGGCAACGTTGTGTTGGCTGAAGTTGTTTAGTTGTGGAGGCCTCCTTGTTTCCAAAAGTTAATGAGTTTTATTTATACATCCAGTGATAGCTTTCTGACAGTTTTACTAAAATACATCCATTGGTTCAGGAGATATTTTGCTAACAGACATAACTGACTCCAGTAGTTAAAAGCAAAGCTTGTAAAACAGATCTCGTGTGATCAGTTATTGCTTAAGCGCAGTACCCTGCTGCTACCACAACCAATGCTAGTACAGTGAGTGTAAAACTGGCAGGTTTGTGTTTGCTGAGTTGTGGCGGCCATGTTGGATGTGGTTAACTCAAACAACTAGTTGCTGATGTGCTGATTACTTTCAAAGAGTTTCAGTAAAATCTGTTCATTGGTTCATGAGGGACGAGATGGTGTAGTGGTAATGGCAGTCGTCCCCCGATCGGAAGGTTGGAGGTTCGAATCCCGAGTGCCCTCACCATGTGTCGTCGTGTCCCTGGGCAAGACACTTAACCCCGAGTTGCTCCCGGTAGGACTGGCTGTCGCCTTGTATGGCAGACTACTGCTACCGGTGGATGGCTGGTGCTGTAAAGCGCTTTGGGGCCCCTCATAGGGGACTGGAAAGCGCTATATAAGGAAGCTCCATTTACCATTTATTTACCATGAGGTACTCTGCTAATCCTACAGAAACACACACACACACACACACGCTCGCCCGCTTAGCTCCGTCTGACGCATATTTCTCAAATTAAGACGCAATAAAAAAATTGTTTTTATTTTAATTTAACTTTTACAGTATTATACAGGTCATTGAGTCATGAGGACTATTTTCAAGAGAGGCCTGTTTAGGAGCAGATGTTGGGCGTTAAGAGCCTTGCTCAAGGGCCCCAGAGTGGGGCAAATGAGGGTGAAGGCAGGCGAGATTTTTATTAATGAGATTTTTATTAATGAAAAGTGCGGTATAAATTAAATTTATTATTATTATTATTATTATTACCTTTCCCACCCACATTTTGATGTTGTTGGTCCGGTGAGTCAAAGCAGTGACTTTCGGATCACTGGCCCACCTTCTCTAACCTCTGTGCCACCACTCCGCTTGTAGTGTCAGTTTGGCAAAATTTTAGCTTTTACCGGTAGCTACTGTGTTGCTAGTTTGACCTATTTAGCTATGATTTAGCCAACTTTAGCATTTAGCTACAGTTGTGCTAATTTTACGTTTTGTTTTTGCTATATTTAGATTTTGTCTACGATTTCAGCTAATATGAATTGAAAAAGACTTCTGGACAGAAGTCGAAACGTTTTCTGCAACAAATAAAGTCCAGTTGATCCTGTATTGAACGCCTTTTTTGATTTCATCATGTCCTGGACGACTGAGAATCTTCACCAGCATTCAGCTAATATGGTTCTAGCTTTTACTCTTAGCTACGAATGAGCAAATGTAAGTTTTAGGTCAAGTCTAAAGTGTGGTCAGGTCAGGAGGCTGTCTCAGCCAGGCCTGCTCTGACTGCTGGTCAGCTGCTGATTCACACTAAGCCTTCACAGCAAAGGTCTGGCCGCCCCGCTGCTCTCCAGCATCAAACAGTTGGTGCTCAGCTGTAGGAGCAGTGGTCTATATGTTCTGGATCTCACAGGAAACTGTTGAAAGCATGAGAGTCAGTCAGGGATGCATCTCCACCTGCAGCGTCCCTGAAGACGTGTTCCAGGTACAGTACCTGCTCGCTTCTCTCCAAGAAGTCGCAATCAACCTCGTTCTGTCAACTCAGGCTGTGGACTTTTCTCCTTTTTTTGTGGTTTGAGAGCTGTTTCTGTTCAACTGGTTGACCTCAGGGTGACATGTTTGTGGCTCTGTGATTTCTCTCCATGTTCCCCAGATGGTCAGCCTTACTTTATAGAGACTAAACTCAAGATCCGCAGGCCACATCTGGGCCCCCAAGGTGACAATTTAAATGTAAAATATTGTATCTCTTCTAAGATTTTGTGTTTAAAAAACTCAACAAATACATCATTTAGTATACCGTATTTTCTGGAATATAGGGTGCACCTGAATATAGGTCGCATTGTCCAATTATTGCCAAAAAAATGGAAAAAAATCCATATATAGGTTGCAACTCAAAATGTGGACGAGTGTTTAGCTCTGCTGCAAATGTCTCTTCCACAGGAGCGCACAGCAAGGCTTTTAAGAAGATTAACACTTAAAAACAATTATTTGTTTGATAAAAATTATAGCAAATATGTGTCTGAGCTGAACTTTTCAAAGTCAAGTCAAGTCAAAGTCAACTTTATTGTCAGATCTGCAATATGTACTGTACAGGACATACACAGGACCGAAATTGCGTTTCTCTCAGTCCCTCGGTGCAACAGTAAACATCTAAACATTGAAACACTGAAACATATAATAATAGACATAAGCATAAAATAGTAAAACTAACACTGTCCTGAGTTTTTTGCATAGTGGTATAAGAGTATGAAAATTTACACCAACTCTAAAACTAAAACATTAAACATTTAATGAACATAATACTGTCCTGAGTTTTTGCATACTAGTATAAAAAAAGAGTATAAAAAGTATAACTAAAATAAACTAAAGGTTTCTAGCATTGACATTTGCAAAGTGGCAAAGCAGCGTATGAGTTAATGTACACAGTATATGCACGAGGTAGTAGTTGATGTTGTTATAGAGACAAAAAGTGGCATATGCAGTAAGGCACATTGGGCATCCCTAAATAAGACTGTTCAGAGCACACTGTATATGTACCAGCAGTGGTGTAGATATTAGAGTAGTGTAAATGTAAACAGTAGTAATTACATATAAGCAGTAGTAATAAAAGTAAACAGTATTAATAAATGTAAACAGAGAATGTAAACAGTATTATGATTATAGGCAGTGATGTAATACAAACATTAGTGCAAGTATGAGAAGTAGTGCAAACTGTATGAGCACATGACCGAGAGTTTAGTGAATAACCCGTTTGATGACACAGAGTCCAATGGTACTTTTCTTTAATAAATGAATAATTTTAGCAGGATAAACACCTAAAAAATACATTTGTTAGCTGACATTATTGTAAGTGTGTCTCAGTTTAATTTTTGTTAATAAATGATTACAAATCAGCTTATTTTATAAAAAGCCATAAATAGGTCGCACCTGAATATAGGTCGCAGGGCATGCAAAAATGATAAAAAGTAGCGTCCTATATTCCGGAAAATACGGGTAGGCTTCTCTTAGCAGCTGGCTAAATTTGAAGCCAGAAAACTGGCTTGATAATTCTGTCATTATTCTTCTGCGTAATGTCGGCGTCATTATGTGCTTGTGTGCAAGACTTTTTTTTCATCACCACATTTTTGATCTGCATGCAGAAATCAAATCTATGTTAGGATTTTTTTTTGTCTCCAAACCCTATGTGTCATTTTTCACCACTTGTATTGTCTGTCCAACAGATCTCACTTGCAAATGAGTCTTCGAGGCTCAATGTGATTTATCTGTTTAAATAAAGGTTGAATGAATGAATGAAAATTATTGACTCAGATGTGGAAAGAGTAATAGAGCGTCAAATGAGACACATCAAACTCTTGGTAAACTTGCAACCAAGAAAATATATAAGGTATCTGATCAGTTACTGTATCAGCTGAAACTTTGGCCCATGGCTCGGACAAAGTTTTTACATTTTGGCTCCTTTTAGTAAATGAGTTCGACACCATAGGCTGTGACACAGTTATAAATTATAACGTCTGTGTTAACTTAGAGGTTGCTCCCTGTTTGAAACATGACGCTTAGACGATGGAAAGAGAGTGGTGATGAAATGTGTATTTTTGTTACATTAGTAGCTCTTGTCATCAGTGAGTAAAGACTCAATCCTGTGCAGTGTGGACAGAATGACTGGATGATTAGCTCCTCTATTTTTAGCACAAAGCTGTCAGAATCAGAATCTGCAAAGTTATTTTTAAATAAAGCCCACATCAAAACTTAAAGCACAACAAAAGTTGCTTCTGTTCATTTTGAAGTTATAAGAGGCACAGACAAATCCTCTGTATATTTTAATCAAAACACATTAATTTGTTAAATGAAAGTGGCATCCTTAAAGGAATACAGTACCTGTATACATCACCTTGTGTGACAATATTTTAAAATAAAGATCTTATCCACCAACTTTTACCTAAATATCTGTAAAACTGACTGAGTTGTAGCCATTGTGTGTCTGCTATAGGTTTGATTACCTGTGTAGCTCTGGCGGCCATCTTGACTTTGGCTGTCTCCATAAGTTAATCACTTATAGATAAACAGCCAATAAACACTTCACAAGAGCTTCTAAAAACCAACACCAAAGTTTAGCTCAATATTTCACAAAAGGACGGAGTTACGGCCATTTTTGCATTTGCGTGGATCAATTAGCTCTGGCGGCCATCTTGAATCTGATGGACCCACAAAGTTAAAATTCAGTTTTAGATGTAAGATTTTTGAGCGCTTCGATAAAATTTATTTAATGGTGCGTTAGAAATTGAGCTAGGAAACAGACATGCACACACTCACCCCACCCCACACACACCACAATCACATGATCGCCCTGCTTTTGTGGAGGCAGATGATGAAAACTGAGCATCTGATGTCATTTATTTCCTGATGGTCCCATATTTACCATGAATTGTCTTTTTTTATTCTGTATTGAGGAAATAAACATAACTGACTTTATTACAAGTCTCTAATCCTTTTTATCATCACTTTACAGTAAGAAATAATCATTTCCACCAAGTAACAATCTGAACTGAAAACCATTTAGATGTAAGGCCATGATGTAAATAATAATACCATAATCTTACTGTGGTGAGGCCCAGAGACCAAAAGCACAACTCTAAATCCTTCTTCTAGTCACTATGACTACAAATCCTTGAAACAATGCTTTTATTGTTACTAACATGGCCGTGTTTTTAATTAGATCAGTGCATCAACCACATGGTTCTTTGGTTAGGAAGTGTTGTAACCATATGTTGCCTCGCCTCTTTATTTATGAAATATTGTAAGACTTATATGGTTTTATTGGTGTCATGCTGTCATTGTGGTAATAAATCGGTGATCAAACATACAGGCTCACGGTGTCGTTGCTCCTTGTGATTATGAATAGCTCACAGCATGTGTCACAAGTCTTGAATTTCCTCTTTTTTTCAGATGACTGAGGGCAGATTGTGTCAAGTTCAGCTGCTGGACGACAGGAAGCTGGAGCTGCTGGTTCAGGTACAGATGCTCCCACATAATAAAACATAAAAATGTTTTTTTTTTTTCTTCAAAGAAAACATTTGACTGTTGTGTAAATTGTAAAACAGATGGCAGTGAATTGCAGATTTCATAAACCCATATTTTATAACAAATCACAGACATCCACACCTCCAGGTACAGGAAGAGGGCCATCTGCATCATGAAGGACCCCACTCACCCAGCACACACACTTTTTGCCCCACTTCCCTCGGGCAGAAGGTTGAGGAGCATTAAGTGTAGAACCACTAGACTGAGGAACAGCTTCTACCCTGAAGCTGTTAGACTCATGAATATCTAACCAGGATAATCACTGTAATGCAACTTTGACTGTTATGTGCTGCTGATTATTTCATGTTGCTGTGTTCAGTCATTCATACCACAAAGACTCATGTTCATGCTGCTGTTGTTCAGTGTATTGTTTTGCATAATTAGTGTTTAGCATATATCTGATATCTTTTAGCGTAACTAGTTAGGCATTTTGTTTAGAGCAGGGGTGTCAAAGTCAAATACATCGAGGGCCAAAAAAAAAAAAATTGCTACAAGCCAAGGGCCTGACTGGTTCAATGTTTATTATAAGGGGGAGGTATAATAATTTTTCTCTTCTTTCTGCACACTTTTCATTCAGTGTTTTCTTTTTGATGAATTTGTTTTTTTTAGTCTCTTTTGAATGAATGAATAAATGAATTAAATAAAATATTAAATAGCATTACATCTGCTAAGTTCGTGGCATAAATCAACACAGACATGTTCCTGCTTTTAGCATTTTACATTGTTTAATAATGTAGCTGTTTATGTTTCATTTTGTTTTTTAATACAGTTTTCTTATGAATTTTAATTAATATGCTTTTTTAATGATTGTTTACTGCTGGTTGCAAGTATCAAGCTGTGAAATCCTTCATTTTCTACAGCTGATAGCTGTTGGTCATTAATTATGATGAAGTTTAACAACTTATCGGTGAACATTTGAGCTCCGTGGCTTCAGCGGTGTGTTTTTCTTGTTCAATCCGGGGTGGGCACTCTGATTTCGGTCAGCCGCTCTCAGCCTGTCCCTCCTACGAGACAGTCAGACAGCGGGTCGGACTGGATGCATGCTGGCCGCGGTCGGTCTCCCTGTTTCGGTTCAGCGAGAGTGGCGTCCCGCTGAAGCCCCAGAGCTCAAATGTCCAACGTAAAACTAACTTGACCGCGGTTTAATGTGGCGCTACGGCTCTACAGACATTGCACGTTGCTGTCTTGCGGTGTTTAGTGTAAAATACTTCCACACAGCGGACATGTTACAAAGAAAAGTTGGCTAGCTGTTAGCTAAAGTGCTACTCACAGTGAGTCCGC
>JBBPBX010012095.1:0-22785 GCA_038048925.1 Garcialebias charrua | reverse complement strand
CTTTGCAGTGTGTTCAATTGAATATAGGTTGAAAAAGATTTGCAAGTCATTGTATTCTGTTTTTATTTGCGATTTCCACAACGTGCCAACTTTTCTGCGTTCTATGCCCATGGGCATAAAATGGTACCAGAGGGGCATGGATGGGGCATGACAAGGCACGTGACGGGCATGGTCTATTCACATTACTATTTCAATATTGTAAAGTATTGACCGTGCCCGTCTCGTACCTTCTGGTACCCCTTATTATGTCCTGTTACCCTTGTGGCTGCACTGGGATGTATGTACCGTGCCCCTTTTAGGACGTATGGGTCGTGCCCCTATTAGGACGTATTGCCCGTGTCTTCATATTGATGTATTGGTCGTGCCCATTATGGATCCTCCAGGGGCTTCAGAGGTGAAAAGTACCCAGGAGAGAGGCACCCTTTCTGGCTACGACTCATCTGGGTTGCCCTGGATGAACCACCTGGGGCACGTTCAACGGGGTGTGGGGGGGAGACGGTGGGTGGCAGCCAACTACTTGTAATTCTTAGGGTGTCATCTACTAGTAGAGAGTTAGTAACAATAAAAATTTGGTGTCCCTAGCTGCTGTTCTCTAGGATTTATGGGCATCCATCTCTTGTTTTAAGGCGATGTATGACACATTTGAAGTATTAAAAAATTTATAACTTCTTTCTTAAATGAGCAAACTACTTGCAATTCTTAGGGTGTCATCTACTAGTAGAGAGTTAGTAACAATTAAAATTTGGTGTTCCTATGACTAGTTTTGCTGGAGGGACTCAAAGGTTGAAGCAACTGAAACAACACAACATCATGTTTATTTACCAGAACACAGTACAACACAATAAATGGAAAGTAATAAAACAATATCAAAACCTTTAAAACATAGCACTTGACTAAAAACTACTTTGTTTAAAATAACTAATATCAAATGTTTTATAAAAATCAGAACTTACTTGACTAAATACTACTTGGTTGGAAATAAAACAATAATAAGAGGATTATTTAAACAAAAACAGGTAGGACTGGTAAAATTGTTATAAAAGGATTACTTAAAAGGCACATTAACCCTTACATCTAAAACTACTGAACATTACAATTTGAATATTAAAACTTTTAAACAATACAATTTAACAATCCACAACTAAAACATGAACATACAAAGACTAGCTAAATTTTAGAAAGGATAGCTAAAACAAAAATAGTAGGTCCATTTCTAGCTAAAATGAGAAAAGGGCTAATTTAAAGTTACAAAGTCTAGCTATTTCACAATTCTTTGGTGTTTACGTGTACCTCTGACCTGAATAAGAGAGCAACAGGCTCACTTATTCAGGGCTCATCTCACTCGTTCCCTTACCTGTTTTTGTAATTCAAGCTTTTGCAGTGACTTTTTGAATGGGCTGATTTTGATCATACAAGGCATGATTCTGACATTTTTGGGGGTCGGATACAGTCGTTGTTTAATTGGACTCTTTGGACCCTTTTTGGAGGTTTGCTACCTCTGCTCTTTTTGGCCAGTTGACTCCTTGCTGGAAGAGTTGGGTGAGCTAGAAGAGGTGAGAGAGCTGTATGATGTGTCAGACTCTTGGTATGGCACAGGTATGTTTTTGTCAGGGTCAGAGTCTGACTCTGAGTCTGAGTGTTGCACCCTTCTTGCCTTCTTTGCTTTGTAGATGGGGGGAACTGGTTTCTCCTCTGAGGGGTCTTGTTTGCTCTTGTGCTTTTTGGACAACGATCTCTCAGGTGAAGCAAGCATGGTGGTCATATGTTGTCATACCTTCATGGCTTCCTCAAGAGTCGGATTGTACGCATAATAACGGTCAGCAGTCTTTGTGTCGTGGTACATCAACATGCTGACCTTTTTTCTGGTTTCCTCTGGCAACACCGACTTGGCCTGAGAAAACAGAGTGCAAAGATCTGTCACAACCAGAACGTGCGCATCTACAGAAGAACGTGCAAGAGACATGTACGTACAGTATCGGCCAGGGCGGTCCTGATGAGGGTGAAATTTATCTCACCCGTAAGACCCATTTTGGTCCAAGCCAGTTTTAAGTATCTGTTGATGTTCTTCATCGCAAGTTTGCCCATATTAAAAAGGACAAATTTGTTTTTTGCACCAACAATGGACTTAACGTGACGCAGTCTCTGCAGCCACCGAAACTCTGTGGTCGAGACAGCAAGGCTGGCTTCCCCAAACTGCAGTGTGGTCTTGTGCTCAGCAACCTGTGGGCATGGAGGCAAAACAGTTAATGCAATGATCAATTTTCATCTTTAGGAACAGAGCTACATAGACTTACATGAATCAGGGTGCCCTGCTCTGTCATGGCTTTCTCTGCATTGTCCATATCTTCCTCCATCATATTCGTAAATACGTTGGGCCTGTGGCCACTGATGCAGGCCCAGTATGCAGTCATGTAACCGTATAGCAAGTAACGGTCAGTGTTGCGAGTCGGGTTTGCATCCACCTTATCTGATAGAGTGGAGAGCAGTGTGAATGGCAGACAGCCCTGAGACGGGGAACTATACACGCTTGTGTGAGCAAACAGTGAGAAAAAGTGAGCAAACACCTACCCAGCATTTCCTCCACTCTCTCAGGTGCCAACTGGATGCAGGTTGAAATGGAGGTCGTCTTAAGAATCTTTGTCATTTTGGTCCTCTTCACCCAGCTCTGGTGAATTACTATTGGCCTGCCAGTATCCCTCTGTGCCTTTACGAGCATTTGATGGATCTCTGCCACCTGCTCCCTTGTGATGCGGCTGTTCCGGGGCCTAGTTTTTTCGAAAAAGTCCAAGAACTGACAGACTTGGTAAAAGTAGAATCTCACGTAGTTATTTTCTTCTCACCTGCCATCATTTCTTCGATCCACCTGTGGAGTAGAAGGAAAACGGGGTGAGATCAAGTGTGTGTAACAACACGTGGATCTGGTCAGACGACGTGTCTTACTTGTTGAGCCTGTCCATATTATATAGGAACGCCCAGTCAGACAGCCGCACATGTCCCAACGACATATAATGCAGAAAGGCTTTGATGCGGTTGACCTTAGATACTGCTGACTCCTTCATTTTTGTTGATCCATGAATATTGGTGTGGTGCATCCGGAACCTCTCCAGGTACATGTCTGAAAATACAGAGGTAGAATGGGTTTCTGTTTCACTGACTTTGTAAATAAGGAGGAGTGCACTCACTCATTTTGTCTGGCAGCTTTATGTGGTGCATGGCACTCCCTTTTCCTTTTCCTGTAGACCATGTGTGGGATGTGCTTGGAATGGCAGGATGAAAATCACTTCAGTATCTATGAATGTTGTGTCTATTGTGACACTCTCAGGTTGAATCAATTCAGTCTGCTCAATCTGCTCAGTTGGTGCTCTGGAGCTGCTAGGTATTGGAGTGGGTGCTCTGGAGCTGCTAGGTATTGGAGTGGGTGCTCTGGAGCTGCTGGGTATTGGAGTGGGTGCTCTGGAGCTGCTAGGTATTGGAGTGGGTGCTCTGGAGCTGCTAGGTATTGGAGTGGGTGCTCTGGAGCTGCTAGGTATTGGAGTGGGTGCTCTGGAGCTGCTGGGTATTGGAGTGGGTGCTCTGGAGCTGCTGGGTATTGGAGTGGGTGCTCTGGAGCTGCTGGGTATTGGAGTGGGTGCTCTGGAGCTGCTGGGTATTGGAGTGGGTGCTCTGGAGCTGCTGGGTTTTGGAGTGGGTGCTCTGGAGCTGCTGGGTTTTGGAGTGGGTGCTCTGGAGCTGCTGGGTTTTGGAGTGGGTGCTCTGGAGCTGCTGGGTTTTGGAGTGGGTGCTCTGGAGCTGCTGGGTTTTGGAGTGTGTGCTCTGGAGCTTGAAGTGTAGGTGGTAGGACTGCTACCTTGCTCCTCTTCCCCAATCTCCTGAGAGGGATGGATGGAGAGAGAGAAAGAGAGGGAAAAACTCTGATGGAGATATGCATTGAGGTAAATAAGCAGAAATTTAAATGGTGACATGTTTATTACAGCTTCACTGCTGGACTCAGATCCACCTGTCTCCTCTTCCACCTCCTGCACCTTCTTTTTCCGCTGTCATGGAGACAATATGTCAGTTAAATGGCCCCACAGTCATGCAGGATTGCACACACACTGACACAGTTTACTCACAGAAACAGTACGGCCAGTGGTTCTCGTAGACAGCCCCTTCATGCTGCTGGTTATTTTCTTTGACACTCGCAGAGACCGTTGCATGTTTGTCACTCTGGTCTTCAGCTCTTTGTTCTCACTCCTCAGCATTCTAAGCTCCAGCTTGTATCTAAAATACATATCACATCATGCGGAGTCGGTCAGCTGCCATGTCCGTTCATAAAATGTGCTAACGATGACCAAAAGTGAGGTGCTTACCCTTTCACGATGTCTATGCACTCGGGTGTTCCACAAGCTGGCTGGGGGGAGGCCGGAACTGCTTCACCTACCTCTTGCTGATCTACCTCAGCTAAGATCACAGTGGGGTCCTTTACGTCAAAGTTAGATTGCATCGCTGGGTCCGGCCCAGATGCTCGTAGCTCTGCAAGGAGCGCCAGAGCTCTGAGGGACTTCGCCTGACCCAGCATCCTGGCCTGCTCCTCGACGGACAGCTCGTTGTGTGTATCTTTGATATGCCTGTCCAAATGTTTGCCAGGCTTGTATTGGCATCCTACCATAGGGTAGGGACAACAGCGAGCATTAATGTGACCTGTCGCCCACGTGACCAGGATTGTTCTCTCCTTCGTGTTAACTTTATGCGTGCCACTCAGGTGACGACTGATATTGCTGAGCAAGTTGTGGCACATGGGGCACCGTACGTCACGTTTCGTTGACATTTTCTGAAACAGAGAAAATAAATATGATACATGTACCAGTATCCAGGGAGAAATTACCCGAGCGTAACGATACCTCCGCTGCATCTGTATGACCTTCCTATGCCAAATGGCGGCCAAGGTCACGACAACGGTCACGAGAGGGTCTCTGTGCCCGTTTGGCGCCCTTTTGACTTAGAGATCCCAAATTTGGGTGAGATGGTCACCACGCAGAGCCGAACAAGTGTGTAAAATTTAGTAAGGATCAGAGAGGTCAAAAAATTTAACATCGACCAAGACCTTTGAGCTTGAAGTATGTTGTCCGGGGGATCACCCCGAACGCAACGATACCTCCGTTGCATCTGTACGACCTTCCTATGCCAAATGGCGGCCAAGGTCACGACAAAGGTCACGAAGGTTTCTCTGTGCCCATTTGGCGCCCTTTTGACCTAGAGATCCCAAATTTGGGTGAGATGGTCACCACGCAAAGCCGAACAAGTGTGTAAAATTTGGTGAGGATCGGAAAGGTCAAAAAATTTAACATCGACCAAGGCCTTTGATCTTGACATATGTTGTTCGGGGGATCACACCGAGCGCAACGATACCTCCGCTGCATCTGTACGACCTTCCTATGCCAAATGGCGGCCAAGGTCACGACCAAGGTCACGAGGGTTTCTCTGTGCCCATTTGGCGCCCTTTTGACCTAGAGATCCCAAATTTGGGTGAGATGGTCACCACGCAGAGCCGAACAAGTGTGTAAAATTTGGTGAGGATCGGAGAGGTCAACATTTTTTACATCGATCAAGGCCTTTGATCTTGACATATGTCGTCTGGGGGATCACCCCGAGTGCAACGATATCTTATCACAGCACTTTTCGGGTTCTCCAGGCTGAGTGCTTTCTGACTGTGGAATCGGAATCTCCGTAGGTCGAAAACTGACCTAGTTACGGCCGGTTCAAGTTTTGACATTTTGTAAGGGAAATTTTTGGCCGTGCCCTTCAGGTACCTTCCTTGCCCGTTAACAAGCTCGAACTTTCACCTAGTTACAAGGTGGATGGGGGATGGGAGGAAGCAGCTCTGAGGAACCAGGGCTTGTCAGGTTCATCCTCTTGTCTGTGTACATGTAGGACCATTCTATGCCCATGGGCATATAATGGTCATTATGGGCACGGTCCATTCACATTGGTATTTAAATATCACAAGTATTGACCATGCCCGTGTCGTGCCTTCTAGTGCACATGGCCGTGCCCATGTAGGACTGTACTATGCACATGGGCATAGAACGGTACCAGGAGGGCACGGATAGGGGCATGGTAAGGCACGAGACGGGCACGAGCCATTCACAATTGTATTAACAATATAAAGTTTTGACCATGCCCGTGTCGTGCCTTCTGGTACCCATGGTCGTGTCCATGTCCATTCTATGCCCATGGGCACAGAACAGTACCATAGGGGCACGGTCATGGGTACCAAAAGGCACGACACGAGCATGGTCAATACTTTGTGATATTTCAATACCAATATGAATTGATAAAACACCCTCCCTGCTCGGGGAAACCACGCATCCTCGCAGGGTTTGCATTTTTAGATCCGTTTCACTGAGATCTTTCCAACAAAAGATGGCTTGTCTTTGTACGACTTTCCTATGCGAAGTTGTGGGCAAAAACGCACTGACCTTATGACCGTTTCATTTTAGAAGGCCTGTTGACCCACTTAGGAACCTCGCAAAGAGCTGAAACTCACAGGTCCTGATCAGCGTATCACCTTGACTGCATGCTGTGCGTTTGTGGTCCATACTCATTTTCCTTGACCTTTTGACCTTTTGACTTTGGTAAGCTCTATGTCCTCTTAGGAAGGTCACAAAGGGCTGGGACTAGTCTCTTTGAATTGCCCTTGAGCAAAGATTTCCAACGATAGGTAGCCCATTTTTGTATGACCTTTCTGTGCGAAGCTGTGGGCCAAAACCTGTAAGTGCGGCCTCCGAAGGCCTTAATATTTAAATGTTTAAAACTTCCTCCAGAAACAACCAAATTACTTGAAATCTTCAGGGTGTCATTAACCTGGAGTCCTTCTCTAACCCTGAAAATTTTGTGTCCCTAGCTGCTTTCCTCTATGAATTACGGGCATTTATATATTGGCCTGACCTTTTGACCTTTAGAGGTTACATGGCATATTGGGACACTTAGAAACGTTGCAAAGGGCTGAAACTCACAGGATTTGATCAGCATATCACCCTGACTATGTGCTATATGTTTGGGATCAATTCTCATTTTCCTTGACCTTTGATCTTGGAAGGCCATAGCTCCTCTTAGGAAACTCACAGAAGGCTGAAACTCACAGGGCCTGATCAGCTGGACCTCCTGACAACATTCAGTGAGTTTGGTGTTGCTCATCCCTTCACCCTAGGATTTAGGGGTACTTGTATTTTGGACGAATCTAGGGTGAACCCCGCTTAGTTTAACACCCTAAACGGGGTCCGATCTGAGCGGGGTCGATGTCTACGCGTCCGTTGGAGGCCCGAGAACAATATACTCAAAAATCAACATCCTGGCACTTAAAAAAAAAAACACTTTTAAGCCATTAGCTCTAGCTACAAAGTAGTTGCAAAGCTGAAACTTTCAAGGCACTTTCATATAAATGGTCTGACAGGACCCAATTATACTTTATTTATAAAGCCATTTAAAAAAAACACAGCTGCAACAAAGTGTTGTACACATGAAATTAAGAACATATAAACAAAAGATGAGATGAAATCATGAAAAACAACAGTCATGTGTTTAATACAGAAGTGGGTTGAGCCTAACCAGGGGTTGCTAGGTGAGGGGCTGGACTCAGGTTGTGGTGGGTTGTCCTCTCTCGCTTGTGACGTAACATGCGAGAGTATTTTAAAACGAACCGTTTGTATCACAGTAAAATAAATCTACTTAGAGTAAATAAACCACTGGGTGCATTTTTTTGGCACAAGGACTGTTTTTTTATGAAGTAAATACCCAAAGTTGAGTAAAAAAACATTAAAAAGTGAATTTTGCAAGTGTGGTCCCCTTTAATTACATGACCTAGTCCCTGGACATTCCAGGAAATTAGACTAAGTGGCCGAGGCATACTGACTTAACGTACCATAAATGATATTAAAAGAAAATGGATGAAGTACTGAGACCAAAAGGAGACATGAAAGGGAGAAAACCAGAATTATTGTGGAGCAGCTACAAACAAAACAAGACAAAACCCCATGACAAACAGCACATACCCACCCACATCCTGCCCCCAATTGGCAGGAAAAAAACATCCCAAAAGAAGTCACTATAAAACCTAAGTTTAACTTAACAAAGCTATATCTAAACAGTGTGATCACAGAAACAAACAGGACACCCAAAAACCGCATCAATGCCCCAGGATAAATATTAACCACCTACAGTCCTCTCTCCATTAAAAAAATAGGAAAATAAGATGTGTACAAAAATATAGAAATATTAATAAAGTGAAATAATAATGATGCATGGGTAAGCGAATAAAAGTCCAGTACCAGCACGCATTGCCTTATCTCTATTCGCTTCCAGTCTCTACAATAGAACAGAGAGCATTTAAATGCTATAATATAGTTCAACACACCCTAAAATGTATGAAATAAAATGAAATTATTTTTCTGTGTCCAGTCTCTATATAATAGAAAAAAGAGAGAGCATTTAAATGCCATAATATAGTTCAACGCACCCTAAGATGTATTAAATGAAATGATTCTTTGTTTAAACATGTTTTCATAGTCCAGAACTTAATGTGAAAAAGATGGAACAGTCAGAGAGAACTGAGCAAGATGTCCGACTCT
The DNA here is from genome assembly GCA_038048925.1 of Garcialebias charrua. Classification (NCBI taxonomy): domain Eukaryota; kingdom Metazoa; phylum Chordata; class Actinopteri; order Cyprinodontiformes; family Rivulidae; genus Garcialebias; species Garcialebias charrua. The sequence continues at coordinate 14,179 of JBBPBX010012095.1, read as the reverse complement.
CTACTTCGTCATCAAGAACAGGAAAAGCAATGGAGAACGAAAAGTTACCTTACTTAATCGAGTCCAGAAACAAAGTAGCCGACTCCGGAGTATCAAAAAGGCGAATCCGACCCTCATGCAGACACCGGAGGCGAGCTGGATAAGCGAATCCACGGTACTTATTAAGCTGAGCCAGCGCTCTCCTCACGGTGTCAAACTCACGTCGTTTACGCAGGACCTCGGAGGACAAATCGGGGTAGAAGCGCAGCTGGGAGCCGCCATGTTGGATATCCCGTTTCTTCAAAGCAGCTCTAAGAACAGCCTCCCGCTGTGAAAATTTCACAAACCGAACCAGCACACTCCTCGGAGGCTTGCCCGGGTCGGGGGTGGGGGCCAGAGCCCGGTGGGCCCGCTCGATCTCCAGTGAAGGGAAGTCGGAAGGAAGGCCAACCAGAGCTGGAAGAGTTGACTGGAGGAAATCCATCAAGGGGACAGATCCCTCCGTCCCTTCGGGAAGGTTGATGATCTTCAGGTTCTTGCGGCGGCTACGGTTCTCCAAATCATCGACTTTCAGCAAGAGACGCTCCACCGTCTTTTCCATGGAGGCTAAACGAGAGCTGTGGTCCTCCGAGCGGTCCTCCGCAGCAGAAATCCTTTCCTCAGCCTCCTCTACGCGCTTCTCCAGCTGTGACGCTCGACTGGCCAAAGACGAGAGGGAGTCCTCCACAGAGGTAATGGACACCTTTATCTCACTCAGAGTGCCATCAATGCCATCGAGACGGGCGCCAACCTTTTCATCCATTCCATTTACCCTGGAAGACACAGATTTTAATTCGGCCAAAATCTGCTCCATGGTAGTTTGGTTTGCAGACGCTAGCTCCGGTGGGCTAGCAACAGCTAGCTCTGCCTCGCTAGCCTCGCGTATTTGCTGCTGAGCGGCTCTTGTTTTGCCCGTCGATGTAAAGATAGGAAATTCCTTGTCTCGTTGTGGCTTCGGCATCTTCGATGTCTTTCTCGTTGTGGCTTCGGCATCTTCGATGTCTTACAAAATATAAGTGTCGGAGGTAGAAAATCGGAAAATTAGTAGAGTCCTGGGGTAGAGCAAACTTCTAAGCGTCCATATTGGTCCGGGTCACGTGACTGTCTCATCCGCATTCTTAATAGAGTGGGACCTTTGCAGGTGGTAACTCATGGGCGCGTAGAATTTGTAACAAATAGGACAGGTAAGTCTCTCTTTGGTGAGTGTCATCTTTGCTGGTTGGTTGGTAAATCTGCAACAAACATAAACACACAGAAGTAAGGATCAGCTGATGTGTTGGGTAAAAAATTACATATAATGTAAACAAAATATATTTGCATTGTCTCAATGTTATCTCCCCGGTGTGGGTAGTGCTAAGATATTTTGCCCTAATGTCACTGTAGTACATCCTAGTTGGACCCTTATGGTTCCAGGAAAACTAAAACTAAACCCTCATTTGTTTTGTTAATAGCTCCAGTCTGGAGAGTCGGATGCCACGAGCCCTGGGTTCTTATTGTAGCTTAGACTCAGACGAATCCAACGAGGGGTCACATGTCCAGATCGGACACTCCCAGCCAGAGCTGCGTCGTGGCCCCCTACGGCCCACGAACCTACACCTGTCTTCATTTAGGTTTTTATTTAATACCTCCGGTTAGGAATGTGCTAGCGAGGTGATTCAACCATCACTTTTTAGAAGAAAAAAAAGGCCTTTCAAACGAGCCCAGAACCGATGCGGAACGAGCCTCGCAGCCCGAACGGCGGCCCAATAAATTGGTTTTTCATGAATAGCTCTGGCTTGGAGCGTCGGATCGGAACGGAACCAGCTTCTAAAGGAGACCCAGACCTTTCAAAGTCAAAGTCAACTTTATTGTCAGAACTGCAATATGTACAGGACATACACAGGATTGAAATTGTGTTTCTCTCAGTCCCTCGGTGCAACAGTAACCATCTAAACACTAAACACTAAAACATTTAATAAACATAAGCATAAAATAGTAAAAGTGTAACACTGTCCTGAGTTTTTCATAATAGTATAAAAGTATGAAAATTTACACCAACACTGAAACACCAAACACCCAATGAACATAAGCATAAAATGAAATAATAAAAGTGTAATACTGTCCTGAGTTTTTACATAGTAGTATAAAAAGTATAAAAAGTATATCTATAAAATAAACTGAAGGTTCTAGCATTGACATTTGCAAAGAGTGGCACAGCAGCATATAAGTTAATGTACACAGTATATGTATGAGGTAGTTGATGTTGGTATAGAGGCAAAGTGGCATATGCAGTGAGGCACATAAGGCACATTTGGCATCCTTAGATAAGGCTAGTCAGAGATGTATGTATCTGCAGTAGTACAGGTAGTCCCCGATTTACGAGCGAGATCCGTTACAACGAGGCGCTCGTAAACCGGAAATCTCGTAATTTGGAACGGTTGCCATGTCTCTCGTAAGTCCGGAATTTCGCTCGTAAATTGGAACGGTTTCGCTAGCGCGACTACAAACACTCGTTTTTCATCAAAAAACTGCTTATGAGTGCATAAAAATGATCGGAAACGTGTTAGCTAACTAACTGTGGTGAAAAAACACATGAAAACTCAGTATTTTTTGCGTTTTTTCCAAAAATTCGCCAGCTCGTAAGTCTGGAACCTCGTAGATCAGAGCGCTCGTAATTCGGGGACTACCTGTATATAAAAGTAGTGTAAATGTAAACAGTAGTAATAAATGTAAAGCAGTAGTAATAAATGTAAACCGTATTAATAAATGTAAACAGTGAATGTAAACAGTAGTATGACTATAGGCAGTAATGTAATACAAACATTAGTGCAAATATGAGAAGTAGTGCAAACTGAATGAGCACATGACCGAGAGTTTAGTGAATAACCCGTTTGATGACACAGAGTCCAGTGTTAAAATCTTTGTGTTGAGTGGTAATGTGTGAGAAAGTTTTTTGTGTTAAGGCAGTTCAAATGGGAGGGGAGGCAGAGCAGGCAGAGTGTTTAGCATCCTGACTGCCTGATGAACAGAGCTGTCTCTCAGTCTGCTGGTTCGAGCCTGGAGACTCCTCAGTCTCCTCCCTGATGGCAGCAGTCTAAAGCGGCTGTGTAGTGGGTGTGTGGGATCACCTGCCATGCAGTGGGCTTTCCGAGTGAGGCGTTTGCTGTGTAAGTCCTGCAGTGAGGGCAAGGAGGTGCCGACGATCTTCTCAGCTGCTTTCACGATGCGCTGGAGGCTCTTGCGGCATGATGCAGTGCATGCACCAAACCACACCGTGATGCAGCTGGTCAGGACACTTTCTATGGCACCCCTGTAGAAGGTGCACATGATGGGGGTTGAAGCTCCAGCCCTTTTCAGCTTGCGNATGGGGTTTTTAAGTGATCCCTCCATTTTGACCATTGGAAACCCCGTAACTTCCCAAAACTCACCCTCGGGGTGCTAGAGCACACCCTTAGTGGTCAAAAACGGTACTACATGAAATTTTTGCAAAAGTGTCATTTTCGGTCCCGAACGCGTGGGTGGTTCTTATCAAGGGTCCGACGACCCCTGTGACATTTTCGTACCCATTGCAATTTTTTGGTCACCACTTCCCAGAGGAAGGTCACACAGGCCCAGGTGAAGTATCGTTACGCTCGGGGTGACCCTCTGGATGACATATGTCAAGTTCAAAGGTCTAGGTTGATGGGAATTTTTTTTTACCTCTCCGATCCTCACCAAATTTTACATACTTGTTCGGCTTTACGTGGTGACCATCTCACCCAAATTTGGGATCTCTAGGTCAAAAGGGTGCCAAACGGGCACTGAGAGCCCCTGGTGACCTTTGCCGTGACCTTTGCCGCCATTTCGCGTAGGAAGGTTGTACGGATGCAGCGGAGGTATTGTTGCGCTCAGGGTGATCCCCTAGACGACATATGTCAAGTCCAAAGGTCTTGGTCGATGTGAAATTTTTTGACCTCTCTGATCCACATGAAATTTTACTCAATTGTTTGCCTCATTGTGGTGACCGTATCACCCAAATTTGGGGTCTCTAGGTGTCTGGGGGTTTGAACAGTCACTAAGACATCCCTTGGGCCAAATGGAAGCAAAGAGGTACAGATCTGTACCAGAGGGCCACAGAAAATGCATTTCTATGTAACACCGTGCAAAGGGTTGCCCGTGCCCCTCTGGTACCATTCCATGCCACGTCCACGTGAAGCTACGTGTCGTGACCCTCTGACACAACTTTGGGTCCGTTTGTAGTCAGGTGTCTGAGATATACCAAATTGCCCATACGGCGTACAAGGCCTGTTGAAGATCACAGGGGTACTCTAGAGGCATTCACCGGGCAGGGGAACACTTCACGAGGGCGACTCGGACGTCGTCATGTTCGGCCCATCGTTTTGATCGCAACAAGCCCACCCGTGCCTTCCTAGGCCACTCCTATGGTTCGGAAGACCCCCTAAGGCCTCTCTCAGGCTTCGTTTGCGGCCTTCTGCGTCTGGTACATGGAACGGCACCAGGGGGTCACGGGAGTGCGTTTGGCTCCGGAACTGGGTGTGGAAAGGCTAATTTCCAGCAAACTGTGTTTGGCCTCCAAGGACAGCTTTAGAGCATGAAAAGTAGCCCCCTCTTTCTTGACCTTTTCACTCCTGGACCCCCAGAACCTCAGAAATTGCACCCTGAGGTCTGCAGGAAAAAAGGGTCACAAAACGGCACCAGACGTTCACCAGCTGTACTTTCAATGAGGCGACCTCGGGCCTTATACTTCGGAGTGCGTTTGGGCTCCGTGATTCGCATAGGAACCTTCGATCTGGGCAAGCTTGATGCCGTTGGAAAGGTATTTTTAAGACGAAGAGAGCTTATCTTGATGACCCTTTACTCGGCCACAATTAACCCACAAAATTGGAACTGTAGGCCCATTGACTTACATTGCCCATTGACTTACATTGCGTTTAGGTCTGTGTTCATCGTGCCGCCACGGGCCACAGGAATTGACCAGAGCCACATAACTATATAAACAGGTAGAAACGGTTGCGCTTAAGAGATCCTGTCAATTTGGTGGTACTAGGTCAAAGTTAAGGTACCTTAATTAACTTTTGAACAAGCGGAGGCCTGTGGACAATTCCCGCCCCTTTTTTACACCTTCTGCATCCCGTATCTCCCTGTAGGAAGCAAAGAACTGGACCACACTTGCTAGAGATGTAGATCAGGATAGGCCGTATCTACCCTGAAAATCTGGGCTTCCTATGTGTACCCTAAGACCCCCAAACGACCCTGCAAAGGCCGGTTAGGTGTATTTTTTGTGAAAAATAGTGTTGCAGAAAAAAATCATAACTCTGAACCACAAAGTTTTGGAGACTCCAGATTTGAATCGCATGTACATGGAGTAAGCCCTAAAAGAGTGTGAAAGTTTCGTGCACATACGTGTACGGGAAGAGTTCCAAATTTACAAAATATGTTCAGCCCTAAAAGAGTGTGAAAGTTTCGTGCACATACGTGTACGGGAAGAGTTCCAAATTTACAAAATATGTTCAGAAAATGCAGTTTTTAGGGGCAAAAATTGTTTAAGTTCCTAACTCGGGGTCGAAAGCGTTTAGGGACCCCAGATTTGAGGTGTCAACATTGGGGGGAGGGCGGAACACATCCATCTTGTCATTTTTTTTTCATTACTGTTTTTTCATGATTCCAGCCTAGGGTCACAGATGGTGTAAGGAATCCGACAGAGTGTTTTGCATGGGTCAGATGACAATCCCAATTCATTTTTTTAGAAAGGTGCTAGGAGGCTGATTTTTCAGTATGTTGTTCTTGGGCTCAAGCCGAACGCGGGGGACTTGGTCCCGTGTACCTCGGGCCCCTGGGTCCCACGTAGTGGCCCCCAAATGTTGGAAAAGGTCTAAAAATCTAGGGTTGATATTTTTTGAACCGTCTGTCTGATTTCCACCAAACCTACATGGATCTTCACGTCTTGGGGCCCTTTTTATCTTCTGTCAGATCCAGGGGCCTGGGACCCCTACGGGGCCAACTTTTTTCAGGAGCCTCGTTGAGCAACGGACCAAGACAGTTGGGTTTGGGTGTAAAACTATATGTGCTTATCTATTTTGATGGTAATATTTAGGTTTTGGGGATCCCTGAGCATAGTCATTTTTGGACCCTGAGAGGGGCAAAGACAGGCACTATGGGGGCATGGGCAATACATTTTAGCAGGTTACCCCATGCTTGTTGGCCATTTTAGGGGGTTAGGCTGAAGCTGGATGGCCTAAACTTTTTGGATCCTGTCAGACCATTTATATGAATGTGTCCTGAAAGTTTCAGCTTTACAACTACTTCGTAGCTAGAGCTAATAGCTTAAAAGTGTTTTTTTTTTTTTTTATCGCCAGGATGTTGCTTTTTGAGTATGTTGTTTTCGGGCTCAAGCTAAACAAGCACACGGGACTTGGTCCCGTGTGCCTCGGACCTCTGGGGCAAGAACAGGGACCAGAGAGGCATGGTCCACACTTTTCAATGGTTTTCATTGCAAAGTAATGACCACGCCCCTTTGGTGCCATTCTGTGACCCCTCTAAGGGATGAGCTGGGTTAAGAACAGTAACCAGAGGGGCACGGTCAACACTTTTCAATGGCTTTCACTGTAAAGTAATGACCGTGCCCCTTTGGTGCCTTTCTGTGTACCATCTAAGGGATGTGCGGTGGCACGAACGGGTACCAGAGGGGTTCATTCAACACTTTAAAATGGCCGCCAATGCAAAGAAATGACCACGCCCCTTTGGTGCCATTCTGCGCCCCTTCTAAGGGATGTGCAGGGATGCAAACGGGTACCAGAGGGGCACAGACAATGCACTTCTATGAGGGGCACCAATTGACACTGGAGGGACATGGCCAATACACAAGGTCTGGGGGCATGGACAGTTACCAGAGGGGTAAGGACAATGCATTTCAATGAAGGGCACCAACCGACACCAGAGGGGCATGACCCATGCACCAGCATCGGTGTCCATCTGGTGTCAGTCCATGCTCCTCCGAAATGCGCTACCTGGCGTCTGTTTTCATATTGTAGGTACGTTTACCCAATTCCTGTGCAAGGGCGAAGCGCGCCACGCGCGCGTGACCCAACCCAGATTGTAGACGGGACTGAGACGGACTCGTGGACATGTCAACGATATCTCTACGTGCTATGGTCTCCGCGCTAGGACTATTTGGCACGGCCGTAACACCTCTATGGCTATACTGGTGTTAACGTTGTGCCCACTCCATCCCTTTCCTTTTCGCTCCATCCCAATCGGCCCTAAGTACCTGAAGGACGGTACCTCTGGCACGGGTGACGCCCCCTGCTGTAAAAGACGTGAATGTATTCCTTTAGGTAATCACGCGAGGGCGCAATTCCCATAGCAAGTATGTTGTACCGAGAGACCGGACTGAAAGGGAACTGTTTTTACTCCAGGCGTGTTCAATCCGGGGTGGGCCCGGCGGTGGTCTTTGCCGGTACCCGGCCTCGTATGCCGGCCGCTTTTGCGGTGGGCACCTGTGGCTGAGTGGTGTCGAGTCTGCGGTGCTCCGCTCCAAGCTGACTCCATGAGGGAGGGGGGGACGAAGGCTCTCCTGGGGATGCCTACCTGGAGAGTTTCAGCCTGTTTGCGCCTCTGGTCCAGCCTGGTCTGAATTCGATCCAGCGCTTTTCCAAAAAGTCCCGTCGGTTCTATCGAATGGTGGAGAAAAGGAATTTTCTGTCCCTCCGGGAGGTCAGTTAGGGTCATCCACAGATGGCGTATTGCGATGACCACCTCAGCCATGCCTCTGCCTTATGCAACAGCCGTTGTCCCCATCATGCAGAGCAAAAAGTCTGTTGCCCTACGGGCTTCATCCAGCAACTCGGCGGCAGCTTGCTTGTCCGTCGTTACCTGGAGCTACTGTAGTTTTTCAGCCAGGTACGCTTGCATCATGGTGGACGCGTTCATTGCGCGCGCCGCGAGGCCCTGAGCTCTGTAGCATTTCTCGAGCAGAGAAGCCGAAGCTCGACAGGCTTTGCTAGGGAGAGTTGGTTTTGTCCCGGATGACTTGGGAGCCAGATGAGATGCCAGCGTGTCCTCAATTTGAGGCACATTGGCTATTCCCACTTCATCCATCCCGTCCACGTCGAGAAACTGCAAGAGCGGCAGCAGCATGGGAGCTCTGGGCTGAGACCAGGTGTGAGTCAGCTCTGTGAGGAAGTCCGGAAAGACGGGCATCCTTTGCCTCGTGGCGGCCTGCTGCTGTCATTCATTGTATGTAGCCCACAAGAGCTTAAAAGGTCTGATTGTAGTATAATAGGTAAGTCAAAAGGGTGCACTGACAACAAACTACATTTCCCATATTGCATGCCAATTACATTATTCGTAAAGTAACAATATCCCACCACTAGATTGCTGTTTTTACAGGATCTTGTATGTTTTGATCTCTACCCTTCATATGACAATCGCTAACTAGGTGATAACAGATGATAGCGTCCATTTTATGGCTGATAACATCTGAAGCGGGTGCTCTCCTAGTGTACAGTCTCAGCTGCTAGGCTTGGGGTGAATCTTTCTGTGCATTGTGAGTAGCTGTTGTTTCTTGAGATCAGTGGCTTCTTCTCCTTTGGCCACGCTATTACCATTGGGTTATCTAATGATCATATGCTATGTCACTATTATAGCACATTGGATCAGTGATTAGAGCTCTCACTTTACTTTAGTTTGAATGTTTTTCCAGTGTACATATGAGTTTTCTCTGAGTACTCCAGTTTCTTCACACCAAGCAAAAATGATGGGTTATTTGATAACTAAATTGTCACTTTTTGTGCATAATACTGTTAGTGGCTAAAGAAAATGCAGATGGACAAAGAATAAAATACTGTATACCAACACTTGGCCCTCTGTGCGGGAAATTCAGTATATCTATAAAGATTCCAGTTCCTGGTTCTCCTCTCTTTTTTTCTAATAAATTCTTTACAGTCACATGCAACAGGTGTTCCCTATCTGTCTCAGCTGTGGCCACCTTGATGAACCAAAGCAGCATAAAGCTTGAAGCCAGTCCACTTACTAACTAACGCTGGAGTGTTAGTTCACCCATGGTGGTCAACCTACAGCCGGACACTACTGTTCCCTGAGTTTAAGATTATGTCTAACCTTAAGATTGTTGTTCATGTTTTTTCGGCCACCAACTGTACAAATATTGTACGGTTGTACTTGTGCCTCGAGTACAGCCTGAGTATGGTTCTTCTAAGTCTCAGTATCTATTACCTGGAACCACTCAGCCTTCCCCTCTCGACCTGTAAGATAAGTTTGGACACTGGCTTCACTGGCTCTTCCTCATCATCAACATCATCTTGTTGCTAACTATCTGGACACATGGCGATAACCACTACCTCATAACACAAAAGACATGCTGGTTTCTCTCCTTGGTGCACAAACATATCTTCACCTTCCCATCTTTTTTTGAAACATCCTTCCATCTGCATTCATTTTTCTGTTCCTGGACATTTTGGGATAATTGTTTGCATTTCTCAATTACACTTGTTTGGAAAATTATATTGATGTGGAAAAACTGCAATCTAGTGGTGGGATGTTGTTACTTTACGAATAATGGAATTGGCATGCAATATGGGAAATGTAGTGTGTTGTCAGTGCACCCTTTTGATTTACCTATTATACTACAATCAGACCTTTTAAGCTCTCGTGGGCCACATACAATGAATGACATGGCGGGCCACATATGGCCCACCGGCCTTGAGTTTGACACAAGCACCTTATGGGATTAGAGGAGTCCTCAAACTGAATCATGATGGACAAAGCCTGGGACATTTTGTTTGCACACAGAGATTAATGCTATAAAGAGGTATGTACAAGTAAAAAGAGTGCCTCGCTGTTGAGTGTGCCTCTGAACAACTATACCAATACCTCTGTGGCCTAAAGAAATACAAAATGCTCATGGATAATAAGTTGCTAGAAGTCCTTATCAATTCAAAATATTTTGCCACCTCCTGTTGTCAGTGTCATCAGAAAAAAAAAGTTTATCTACCTCATTGTCATCTCGCCAAGACATTTCCAAACCTCCACTGGTATGTCATTAAGTTCTGCTGATGTCCCCTTCTTCATTCTTTTCAGAGCTTTAAGGACTTCACCCTCACTAATTCTTCCAACTTCCTGGTCCACAGTTTCTATGACTTCTACTCTTCTTTCTATTTAATTATCTTCAGTCATTAGATCCTCAAAGTACTCCTTCCATCTTCCCGTTACACTCTTCTGACTTGTTAGAACATCACCATTCCGATCTCTAACAAGCCTAACCAGCTTTTCTTTCCAGCCTGATTGCTCAGTCTCCCCAATTGGTACAAGTCCTTCTTGTCCTCTTTAGTGTCAACCTCCCAAACACCTCATCATATGCCTTCTGCTTTGTGCCTGCAACCTTCCTCTTTGCGCTACATTGCATCTCCTTATTTTCCTGTCCTGATTCCACTTCAGGGTTACAGACAGTGGGACTCCTACAAGTCGTCTCACCATCATATTTCTTCTTGGTTAACCTCTTTTTTGAACAGCATCCTGCACTTCACTATTCAACCAGCAGGTTTCCTTATCATCCATTCTCTGTTCAGATGACACACCAAGTAGTACCTTCCTAGCTGTCTCTCTAATTACTGTTGCTGTAGGTCCAGTCATTTGGAAGCTCTTTCTTACCACCCAGAGCCTTTAACAGCTCTTTTCGGAACTCCTCACAACATTCTTCCTCCTTCTGCTTCCACAATTTCGTTGTCTTCTCTGATTTTACTCTTTTTATCATCTACACAACAACAGTCATTCTACACACAATCATCTGATGCTATCTTCCCACGCTCTCCCCTACTACAATCTTACAGTTTCCAATCTCCTTCAGGTTTCCAATTCTACACAGAATGTAGTTTACCTGAGTACTCCTTCCTCCACTCTTATAGGTCACTCTTATGTTCCTCCCTCTTCTGAAAATAAGTGTTGACTACAGCCATTTCCATTCTCTTGGCAAATTGACCACCATCTGTCCTTACTGGTTTCTTTCCTTGACACCAAACATACCTATCACTTCCTCATCCCCTCTGTTTCCTTCACCAACATGTCCATTCAGGTCTGCTCTGATCACCATTCTCTCCTCCCTGGGAATAGTCTATCATTTCCTTATTCTTACATAATTTATCTTTGTCCTCCACATCACATCCAACCTGTGGAGCATAACCACTGACAACATTTAGCATCAGACCATCTATCTAAAATAGCTAAGTCTGGTCCTCTGGACATTCAAAAAACAAAACAAAAAAGTAGAAACGTTTCGTCTTTTGTCCGAAAAACTTCCTCAGTCAGACCATCTACCTCTACATTCAGACACATCACCCTATCTAACACTCTTTTCACCTCTACTATATTATTTGTCAACTCCTTCAGGACCACCCCTACTCCATTTCTCTTTTTATTCATGGTAAAACAGTTTGAACCCTGCTTCAATGCTGCGAGCCTTGATGCCCTTTCACTTGGTCTCTTGGACACATAAAACATCTACCTTCCTTCTATGCATTATTTAGAGTTGCAACCCTTAGTCCTACATTCTTGACTTTCCTCTTCTCTCTGTGTCTCTTGACACGTTTCCCTCCTCGTGGTCTTCGACTAACAGTGGCACAATTTTCACCGGCACCCTGTTTGACAATAGCATCGGTGGCGGTTGTTGTTAACACGGGCCTCGACCGATCGTGTATGGTGTCGCTTAGATGAACTCGAATTTTGGTTTGGAAAAAGTGTTTTACGTCCGATGCCCTTCCTTATCCAACCATCACCATTTACCCGGGCTTGGATCCGGCGCAAGAGATACACTGGCTTGTGCTCCCTAGTGGCTGGTTCAAACGTAACCTCAGCTACACCGCCTAATTTCTGAAACCAAGCTGCATTTGATGTATAGAAAAGGCTGGAAAAACACTTGCAAATTTCTGAGAGGAATGGAAAAAAAATGTTGGTCATGGGATTGATTAACTAAGTACTTACGTTCCTCCCAAATACTGTATATATCTTCGGTTTTAGCTGTTTAAAATTAACCAACAGTTCTACTGACTTCAAATTCAACAACAGTCCACTTACTGTAATTTGTAAGGTTTGATTAAAAAAAATGCTTTAGTTTCATCATTTCTCAACATGAGATGAAATTGTCTAAAACTAAGAGGGCAGGCCTTATGCACGCCTTCAAAGAACAAGGCCTTTTTTTGAGCCTGCATTTTCATCAATTTTATCATTTGAAAACAAAAGGAAAATACTAGTAGTTAACATGACATAAAGACAACATAAATGTTGTCTTTATGTCATGTTAACTACTAGTATTTTCCTGCTGATCAGAATACCCAAAATGACAGAATGATAAACTGGAAACATCGTTTTGGGGAACGACTACCAATATACAGGAACAATTACAAATATGTTATAAAATCACCAGCATGTCTTTTACTGACCATGTCATGAAATGCTGAGAGAAAACTGAATTTTCTTTATTTATCCAAGATTAAATGTGTTTTCAAAGGATGTGAGAGGAAATAATATGTGCAGCATCATTTTGAACTGAGAAGCAGTGTTACATTGGATGGCAGGTAGAATGCATCCATCAAAGCTCAAAACACTGTCCGCCCCCAGTCTCTGCTCGTTAACTTTTTTTGGTAAGCGGAGGGCTGGGTTAGTAGTGTTTTATTTAAGAGGGTCCTGTTTCATTGAGGCCTATTGCCCACTCACCACCACAACAGTTATAACATTTTTTTTTATATTGATGTGCCTTGCTGGGCCAGGGATGCATCTAATACAATTGACATGATGCAACCAACCAATCAATCCAATACATTTGTCAGCAACTGACCAAATGGTGATCGCAAATTGTTCCAAAGTGAAATCCCCTTTACTTGCAGGAGCTGCATGCACCCCTTTTTCCTCCAACAACATTGTCGGTGTTTTGCATTACGAATGCTTTGCAGTCATAAGGATTTTGTGAAAAATAATCAGGAAAAATTGTTAAAGGGGACCACAGATGCAAAATTCACTTTTTAATGTTTTTGTACTCAACTTTGGGTATTTACTTCATAAAAAAACAGTCCTAAGGCCAAAAAAATGCACCCAGTGGTTTATTTACTATAAGTATATTTATTTATCTTAGATAGAAACGGGCCGATTGCACTTCCTGCGGTTTGTTACGTCACAAACCGCAGCCACAACCCACAGCCACAACCCATCCCAACCTTTGTCCCGCCCCCGTCACCTAGCAACCCCTGGTAATGCTCCACCCACGCGGTTCCTGAGTTCATCTCAGCCTGCACACTAGGTGGCGGTATGCACCTAACAGTTGTTTGCGATCCGCCATAAATCAAATGGAGAAGAAGAAGAATAGTTCATCTCAGCAGAATGGCTCCTAAAGTTAAATGTTGCGTTGTTGGCTGCATTACACAACATGTGTCGATACACACTCTTCCAGTCTCAGAGAGCAGAGATGCGTGGCTTAATTTTATTTTTAATGGCAATGTCCCGGCGACATTACCGAAGAAGAATTACACTTCTTATATGATGAAGGACTACTTTTGCACAACTGCCAGTTTGGTTGAGTGGTTAGCGCACTGGACCGCCAACCGGGAGACCTGAGATCGCATCTTGTCCATTGCATCTTTTTTTTTTCCCCCTTTTTTTTTTAAAGCCTTTTGTTTCGGAGAAACCCTCTCTGACCCTCCTGGCGCAGATAATGGAGCACTAAGCAGATTTAAAATTGATAGTTTTCAGATAAAAAGACAGCACCGCTGTGAGTGTGTGTGTGTGTGTGTGTGTGTGTATGTGTGTCCGCCAGTGACTGCTCGCTCCCTCCAGCTCGCGCGCACGGTGAGAGTGAGGGAGAGAGGGAGTTGGACATGACAGGAAGAATAAAAAATGACACGACAACTTGTACACTGTGATCTGTTGCGGTCCAATTCAGCTCAGCTCGACTCTGTGGCAGTAACGTGAGTTGACTTCCTCGTCTGCCTTTGGAGGGCGGAGTTAATGTAAGCAGATCTTTGAAGGGCGTGCCACGAGATCTCATTATCATAAACCGGTCGTTCAAAACGAAAGTTAAAAATGGCAGAATTAAAAAGGGTATAATTGATTATCTAAGAATTATTTTGTGTATTAAATTGAATGAACAGTGTCTGGTAACCCCAAAGAAATACCATAAAAA
>JBBPBX010012094.1:40072-54685 GCA_038048925.1 Garcialebias charrua | reverse complement strand
CACCTGTTTCAAAGCCACCACCATCATCCCTGTCCCAAAGAAGGCAACGCCCGCATGCCTCAATGACTATCGCCCAGTAGCACTCACCCCCATCCTGATGAAGTGCTTTGAACGGCTAGTCATGAAAAGCATCACATCTGTCCTCCCTGCCTCCCTGGATCCCTTCCAATTTGCATACCGACCTAATCGCTCAACCGACGATGCCATCTCCTCTGCCCTCCACACAGCTCTCACACATCTGGACACGAAGGACTCTTATGTTAGAATGCTGTTCATCGACTTCAGCTCGGCATTCAACACCATCATCCCCCAACAGCTCATCCATAAACTGGACAGTCTGGGGCTGAACACCTCAATGTGTAACTGGCTGCTAGACTTCCTGACCGGGAGACCACAGACAGTACGGATCGGGAGTAACACATCTAGCACCATCACATTGAACACAGGGGCCCCACAAGGATGTGTGCTGAGCCCCCTTCTATTCACCCTGCTAACACACGACTGCACACCATCGTACAGCTCCAACCACTTCATCAAGTTTGCGGACGACACAACAGTGGTAGGTCTCATCAGCAACAACGATGAGACGGACTACAGGAACGAGGTGAGCCGCTTGGTCTTGTGGTGCGGACACAACAATCTCACTCTCAACGTGGAGAAGACAAAGGAGATTGTCGTGGACTTCAGGAAGAGGGATGCACAACATGCCCCTCTGACCATCAACAGCACCGCAGTGGAGAGAGTGGACAGCACCAAGTTCCTGGGAGTGCACGTCTCGAAGGACCTGTCCTGGAGCAGGAACACTGCAGCACTGGCCAAGAAGGCTCACCAGCGCCTCTACTTTCTCCGCAAGCTGAAAAGGGCTGGAGCTTCAACCCCCATCATGTGCACCTTCTACAGGGGTGCCATAGAAAGTGTCCTGACCAGCTGCATCACTGTGTGGTTTGGTGCATGTACTGCATCCTGCCGCAAGAGCCTCCAGCGCATCGTGAGAGCAGCTGAGAAGATCGTCGGCACCTCCTTGCCCTCACTGCAGGACTTACACAGCAAACGCCTCACTCGGAAAGCCCACTGCATGGCAGGTGATCCCACACACCCACTACACAGCTGCTTCAGACTGCTGCCATCAGGGAGGAGACTGAGGAGTCTCCAGGCTCGAACCAGCAGACTGAGAGACAGCTCTGTTCATCAGGCAGTCAGAATGCTAAACACTCTGCCTGCTCTGCCTCCCCTCCCATTTGAACTGCCTTAACACAAAAAACTTTCTCACACATTACCACACAACACAAAGATTTTAACACTGGACCCTGTGTCATCAAACGGGTTATTCACTAAACTCTCGGTCATGTGCTCATTCAGTTTGCACTACTTCTCATATTTGCACTAATGTTTGTATTACATTACTGCCTATAGTCATACTACTGTTTACATTCACTGTTTACATTTATTAATACGGTTTACATTTATTACTACTGTTTACATTTATTACTACTGTTTACATTTACACTACTTTTATATCTACACTACTGCTGATACATATACAGTATTCTCTGACTAGCCTTATCTAAGGATGCCAAATGTGCCTTATGTGCCTCACTGCATATGCCACTTTGCCTCTATACCAACATCAACTACCTCATACATATACTGTGTACATTAACTCAGTGTTTTTCAACCACTGTGCCTAGGCACACTAGTGTGCCGCGAGTGATCGTCAGGTGTGCCTTGGAAATTATCAAAAAAGCCCCCCCCCCTTTCTACAACCTCTTTAAATTTAAGACCACATTGTTGTGGTACTGTTCGGGTGTATTTTTGAAGACATGTTAAGTGCAATTTGAAATAAGAAATATAAAATATGATAAAAATACATTTTTGTGTTTATTTCATTCCTATTCAAGACACTTTGATAAGAATGACTATATATTTAATATACCAGTAGGCGTTTACAATTTTGGTTGGTGGTGTGCCTCGGGATTTTTTTCAATGAAAACACTGTGCCTTGGCTCAAAAAAGCTTGAAAAACACTGCATTAACTCATATGCTGCTGTGCCACTCTTTGCAAATGTCAATGCTAGAACCTTCAGTTTATTTTATAGATATACTTTTTATACTTTTTATACTACTATGAAAAAACTCAGGACAGTATTACACTTTTATTATTTCATTTTATGCTTATGTTCATTGGGTGTTTGGTGTTTTAGGGGTGTTTGGTGTTTCAGTGTTGGTGTAAATTTTCATACTTTTATACTACTATGAAAAAACTCAGGACAGTGTTACACTTTTACTATTTTATGCTTATGTTTATTAAATGTTTTAGTGTTTAGTGTTTAGATGGTTACTGTTGCACCGAGGGACTGAGAGAAACGCAATTTCAATCCTGTGTATGTCCTGTACATATTGCAGTTCTGACAATAAAGTTGACTTTGACTTTGACTTTGATCAGAACTGGATCATCCTGATCCATATTTATTTCTGTTTCTGTTATAAATCTGATTTGAACCAATCTCACAACTTCTAAGAACACCTCCACAAAAAACACATCAAAATGCGCGTCTCCGTCAGGAATGGCATGCTTTTAGCAGCAGAAGATCGATCAGCAACTATGAATTTTGTTAAAATGTTCTGCACAGACAGTCAAATGGAAAGAATAGTGAAAGGGCTTGAGACACTTCGGAGCCACAATCAATGACTGAAATGACATGTTGATATCTTGGACAGGTTTAACACAAACACAGATTCAGGTTTTCCATTCAACCTTTATTTATACAGGTTAGTCTCATTGAGCCTCAGGGACTCGTTTACAAGAGAGACCTGATTTTGCAGTACCATACCATTTTATTTATAGAGCACTTAAAACAGCGACAAGGCCAGACCAAAGTGCTGTACAAACAAACAAACAAACAACAGGCAACACACACAATGAAGTACCAAAAATAGACATAAGAACATCGCAGATAATGAATATAATGACCAAACACAGATCAACTGGTGTTGAAAGCAACAGAATAGTAATGGGTCTTTAAACAGGATTTGAAAACTGAGAGGGAGGGAGCCTGTCTGACGAGCAGAGGTAACTCGTTCCAAAGTCTTGGTCCTGCTACAGAGAAGGTCCTGTCACCTCTGCGTTTAAGACAAATTACTGGAACTGTGAGAAGTAACTGGTCCGTTGAACTCAGAGAACGTGGTGAGACATATGGGTGTATCAAATCAGAGAAATGGGGGGGGGGGGACTGTTCAGCGATTTGTAGACATACAGGATAATTTTGAACTGGTAGCCAGTGCAGGGAGGCCAAGATTGGTGTAATGTGCTCTTTTGCGTGTACTGGTTAAAAATCGGTCTGCTACGTTCTGGACCAATTGTAGTTGTGCAATGGTGGCCTGACTGATACCAAACAGAAGTGAATTGCAGTAATCAATCCTGGATGTAATGACTGTGTGTATTACCTTCTCCAGGTTATTTTTGGATAATATGGGCTTCAGCTTAGACAGTCGCCTCAGCTGGAAAAAACTGGATTTAACGATCATATTTACATGACTGTTGAGTTTCATGGAAGGATCCATTATCACTCCCAGATTTGTGACTTTTTGTTTTTCAGACAGGGGTAGAGCAGAAAGGTTGATGCAGTGGTTCGTGATCATGTCACTGAGGCAGTCGAGCAGAGGTTGAATAGAGCATGTACCATTGTGTCTTAGGGGGAAGTAAATTTGACAGTCATCGGCGAAGAAGTGGAAAAGTATGCTGTGTTGCTGGAAAATAGCACCAAGTGGCAGCAGGTATAAGGAGAATAGGAGAGGACCCAGGATGGACCCCTGCGGAACCCCCCATTTAAGTGCTGCCACTGCAGAACTAAAATATTTGATGGAAAAACAAAAGGACCTGTCAGAGAGGTAGGATCTGAACTAATTCAGGGCTGACCCTGTGATGCCCACCCACTGCTCCAACCTAGCAATGAGGATCTCATGGTCGATAGTGTCGAAAGCAGATGTAAGGTCCAATAGGACAAGCAGCACAGTCACCAGTGTCTGTGGATAAGATGTCATTGAAACCCTTCAATAGGGCAGTTTCAGTGCTGTAGAGAGGTTTGAAGCCAGATTGGAATAACTCTAGGACAGTGTGATCCTCCAGGAAGCACTTCAACTGGGACTCGACAATTTTTTCTTGAAGTTTAGAAACAAATCGGAGTCTTGAGACAGGCCGGAAGTTAGATACTACTGGGGGGGTCAAGGTTTTTTTTTTTTCAGGAGAGGTTGAACAGCAGCATGTTTTAATGTTTTTGGCACCACACCAGTGGATAAACTGCTACAAGTATTTACAATAGCAAGAATGGAAGGACCTGGAGTAGGAAAAACCTCCTTCAGTAGCCGAGGGGAGACCACATCATGGGGGGACCAGATGGTTTCAGGTTGCACAGGACCTGCTCTAGAAAAGACAGAGAGATTGGTTCAAAATCTTCAATTACAGCAACAGATTGAGGTGAGATGGATGGATCTTAAGTTGTAGGAGAAATGAGAGCCCGGGTGGTCGCAATTTTTTCTAAAAAGAAATGTATGAAGTTCTTGTACAGATCAGTCGAGGCTCCAGAGGTGATGGTTCAGTGACAAAGAGTGATGACAACAATAGACAATCATGAAGGATGCGTACAAATTGAGATTTTTTATTTATTTTAACAAGTGAAATGTGTCATGTTTGGTGTAATTGTTGATCTTCTCCAAAAAAAATAAAAAAAATAAAATGAACCACTACATAATAAAGCTTAGTACTTACAGTACAGGGAGTCCTCTACTTACGAACGAGTTCCGGACCTACGGGCCGTTCGTAACCCGATTTTGACGTAAGTCGGGGACCACCCCAGCCGCCACTGTTTTTTTTTGTACATGTACAGTACTGTACAGTTACCAAGCACTTTGCCTATCCTAACACAGTACCCTACATAAATAATAAAAAACACATTAAACACATTAAACAATAAAATAAAATAAAAATACACTTTCTTACTTTGAGCTGGTCAAACTTGTCTCCGTATTTTAGCATGTTAGCTCCTTGCACGTCCAAGCTCTTCAGCTTCATACTGCTTCACACGGTCCAAACTGTTTACAGGAAGGACTGTTAGCATGTTAACTCCATACATTTCGAGCAATCATGAAGGAAAAAGGATTTAATAACTTACTTGGAGCCGTTTCTCCTTCCAGCAGGCTCTGCGCCGCATTAGCACCTCCATAGCTGCACACGTTAGCCCTTTGTTAGCTCGGTGTCATCCCTCCAAAAAGGCTGTGCAGCTTTCTCCGTGTTTTAGCATGTTAGTTCAGTGTCCATCAAGCATCTGAGGCTAAAAGGCAGACATCAGGCGAGCTAATTGGCTGCAGCAGGCCTCCACGGCCTGTCGGGTCCTGTCTCCGGTGGAGCTAACGTTAGCATGTTAGGTGGTGGTTCGTCCGGTCACATTAAGCTGTCTGCTGCTTCACGCATTCCACAGCATATTTTTCCTTCGTCTATCCATCTCCACAACCCCCCCCCCCCCGTTCAGCTCCAGGTAATATGTCCGCGCAAAGCAACCTCTCTGAACTACACGATCCGTAGCCGGCAGCTGTCCAGGCAGGAGACTCCGGTGGAGCTAACGTTAGCATGTTAGATGGTGGTTGTCCGGTCACATTAAGCTGTCTAATGCTTCACACGTTCCACAGCGTCTTTTCCCTTCGCATATTCATCCATCCACAAAACCGCCGTTCAGCTCCCAGCTCTGATCGGACACGGTCTGTCAGAATCCGGCTGTGAGGCTAGAGCTAACTGGTTGAACTGGCGAGCACTGCCGAAAACTGACTGCCGACAACTGTCGGAAACTGCCGTAAACTTTGTAAATCGGCTTAAAAATTAAAAATAATGTAATAATAATAATAATACTTTATTTATAAAGCCATTTAAAACAACCACAGCTGCAACAAAGTGCTGTATACATGAAATAAAGAACATTTAAACACAAACACAAAATATATACGTATATATATATATATTTTTTTTTCATATTTTTATTAATTATGATTTATGCCGCAAGTCCGAGTTGCCGTAGGTCGAGAGTGCCGTAAATCGAGGACTCCCTGTACAGTATATATATTAGATATTTATTCAGTATGCATCTGGTACCTACTGGGTACACACCCAGTTCATACTGGACATTTATCCGGTATTTAGTATTTATGTACCAGTTACTTGACAGTTACTCAATACAAGGTACATAACAGATGCTTAACAATGTATATACCTGTTACTTCACATGATCTGTACTGATACTTATCAGGGTACTTAATGAGATAATTACTGGACAGAGTACCAAACAGTAAACATACTTGTAACCTAACTGGATATGTACTGGGTAAATAGGGTTTGTGACATGTGCTTAACATGTATCTACCAAGTAATTAACAGGATGCATACCAGGTATTTTACCTGCTGTCTAGTACTTACCTTGTGTACTTTGTCTGCCGGCTTCCTTTCTTCTTTTGATTGAAAACTTTTCTAACTGGCATTTATACTGTATGTATATGAATGTTTCTTTTTCAGTGCCTTGAGATGACTTTGGTTATGACTTGGCACTACATAAATAAACTGAATTATATGTGAGTCAGATTTTCATTGCAGCGAATAAACCACAGTACATTCCGGTAAAAACACTTCATGTGTGTTCAGATAAAAATAACTGGTCATCCTGTGTCATATACAGTAGTTCACCATAAAATGACTACAATGGCAAAAAGCAAGAGTCAACATGGAAATACTATAAACATGTATACAAATATGTATACAAACTTATTTTTGAAGTACAGCAGACAGCATTACATTTTAACACAAGCTTACTTTTGATTTATATATGAGTTTTAGATTTGTTCTCTTCCCATTGATCTGCAGATCACCGCGAGGCACCCTTTTCTCCTTCATATCCTATTATGGCTTTTCCCTTGAGCCTTAGATTTAATGAAAAAGGAATGAAAGAAATCCCCTGGTCCACAAGCCTGGTTAAAGGGGTTAACGTATTATTGGACATTTCAAGCTGCTTTAATTCTGTCATTCCAACGTAGCAGGCTGTGTACATAATAGAGACAGCTATCTTTGAACCTGCATTCATCTCAGAGGCATGTTCACGCTGCACTTCTGATTCACAGTGGGCATGTACGGGTGGGAGGTGAAGGGAGTCAAATAGTGGAACTGAAAATTAATTGGACAATTGTGTATGTCTGTGTGTGTGTGTGGGGGGGGGAGACAAACTCAGTTATTCCACTTTAGCAAACACTAAAATGGCTACAACTCAGTTTGACAGATACACATTGAACTTTGTGTGTGGTTGTAGCTGCCGGTCATTCCCAACACGTAATCTGAGCACTCACAGATTGTTTGCAATCTTTGAGATAAATGTCCATAACTGTCGTTTTTGACAGGAAGTAAGTTTTAGTTTAAACGTTGGGGAAAGTAATGATTAGGATTCACATTAATTTTTAAAGAATGTTGTTGGAGCAGAGTTTTCCATCCGGATGCCCTTCCTGACGACAACCACCAGTTATAAGCGGTGTCCCTAGCCTTTTGCTCAAAAGCACGCAAGGCAGCGGTGTGGATGCAGTTTAACGTCATGCCGAGGACGATACGCACTGGCGACATTTGGAATCTGATGTACGCAGCCAATATCATTCTAACAGCCACATCAGAACAGAGTGCACAAATGTTTGAAGAATGGAACGCTCGACTCGCCGACCATGGGTTCAAAATCAACATTGACAAAACAAAAGCAATGAACACTGGCGAATCCGTCGAATCCACACCCACTGGTCGTTGGCCCTGTTCAGTTTGAAAAGCTGGTGTGGGCAGCAATTCAATCATGTGTCAACATTGCCAACAGTGGTGTCACAAACGTTGTTCAAATATAAGTGGCCCATTGTCGAAAGCGACCAATTTCGATTGTCCTACTTGCATCAATCCACGACAACAAGTACAACGCAACAATACAATTGGAGCCGTTGGCATCGAAACAGTCAAGTCGTTTCAATATCTAGGGGATGTGTTGGACTGTACTGGAACAGCCGAAGCTGCCGTTCGGGCACGCATACGTGTGGCGCTGAATAAATGGCATCTACTCGCTTCTATACTGATGCGGCGCAACATCCCACTACTCCTACGTTCAAGACTCTATGGCTCAGTGATACGTCCCGTGCTGTTGTATGGCGCAGAAACATGGCCAATGACAACAAAACTCGAACAGCAACTTCACCGAGCCGACATGAAAATGCTCCGATGGATGCAACGCATCAGTCTTAAAGATCACATCCAATCGACCAAAATCCTGCGTCGAGCTGGCTTATGTGCGATTAAGGATGCATGCCGGCGACACCGTTTGCGATGGTTCGGTCATGTTAAACGAAGTGAAAACAGTGCTATACTTGCTATTGCAAACCTTGAAGTACCTGGCACCCGTCCCAAAGGCCATCCGAAAAAGACCTGGGCGCAAACGATTCAACAAGATCTGAAAGTGCTGAACCTCAATGAACTGGAAGCAACTGACCGCCTAATCTGGCATCAAAAACTTGGCGACAAAGAAGTATCGTCCCACCCCGGAATCAGGAAAACGGACGTTAAACGAAGATAGGTAGATTGATTAATTCTTAAAGAAAATTAAAATTACTGAGTCTCTAAACTGTAAATTAATCTTTGTTACTGAAAAATGGGATCCTGGATCCAAGCTGAAATGAGTTTCCTTCGTTGGGTGGTCAGGACTGGTCTTCGAGGTGAGGAGCTCCATCGTCTCGGAACTGCTCCTGCTCATCATAAAGGGTCAAATGAGGTGGTTCAGACATCTGTTAAAGATGTCTCCCTCTGGAGGTTTTCATGGCACTGAAGGAGACCCACAGACCGATTAACACCAGCTCAGATTAAACCTGGGTATAGTTTGGCCCAGGGTATACTCTGGCCTGGACCAAACTGTGCCCAGAGGTATAAAATAACCTAGGTCAGACAAGTGGCCTGCAGGCCAGATTATACTCCTCTTTATACCAGATATACACATAATCTGACCTGAAGCTTCATACCAATTGTTCAAGATTTGTCATTTAGCTTTCTCACTTAACTTACCTAACAAAGCTGAACCTCCAATAAAATGTTGAAAAATTAAATATATTCATGATGTTCAATGGTAAATTCATTCATTCAACCTTTATTTATACAGGCTATCCTCGTTGAGCCACGGGGACTCATTTACAAGAGGGACCTGTCTCACTCACACCCAGGGTCAATTTAGAGTTACCAATCAACCTAACATGCATGTTTTTGGACTGTGGGAGGAAACCGGAGTACCCGGAGAAAACCCACGCATGCACGGAGAGAACATGCAAACTCCACCCAGAAAGGCCCCCGGACCGGGATTTGAACCTTGGACCTTCTCGCTGAGAGGCAGCAGCAAATATACTGTACTTATACAGTTCCTTTCTATCTTATCAAGATACTCAAAGCTCTTTTCAAAGCTCTTTACAACACAACCTGTGTCCTCATTTGCCCATTCATACAGGGCTCTATTAGATCTGTACAAAGAATAATCAAAGCTTTATCACCCATTGTTACATTGCTATTATGGGGTATAATCTGGCCTGAGGACTAAGAATGGGCCTATGGGCCAATAATCTAGCCCTGTCCTGGTATGGTCTAGACTGGGGGCATACAATGGCCTGTAACACCAGGTCAGACTCTGATCTCTTCCCAGGGTTTTTAAATATCCTCTCTGAACACCTCGGCATCATCTGGGCAGATGTGGAGTGTCGCTGTGGGAGATGGTTGAAGAATGTGGGTGGTGTACAGTCTACAAGAAGTGGACTGACACGTTTCTATAATAACAAATTCAACATTTTGTCATTTTAACATGCAAGTTTGTTTTCTGTTGTGGTTTTCAAGAAAACACACATTTTCACGTGCCCTGAGTTTTGACCACACCATGACCTCAGATTTATCAACTGTTATAAAGTCGCTAGTTTACGTTGTTTGTATTGTTTCCTTGGTTTTTCATGCACATTATTTACATGTTCTTTGTATTTCATAGATACAGAACCTTGAATTTTTTTGGTATTGTCTTTCCTAAAATTATTTTAATTGGTATAAAATGGTAGTTGGTAGTTTGTGTTAGTAACAAATTACAAACGAAGAAGTCTCCAAATATCTCAAAACATTCCAGAGGATTCTCGATTCCCTTGCATGAATCACTCACTCTCATCTGGTTGGAGTTTGGAGCAAGTTTTAAAAAAAATGTTGCCCAATAAATTTTCCTTCTGTATAGTCAGAATTGACAGCGGTGTCTGGAACCCTCCTAGGGCCCTCCTAGTTTTAGTTTCTGTAATTCTGCTGTGGTGCAGTGGGTTTTTGTCCTGACTGTGTCAGAACTTTGTTCAGTGTGAATCCAGGTGAAAATTTGCACATTTTCTTCCATAAACATTGACTATCTGGAACAGTTACAGCCCAGTGAGACGCTTCCTTAACAACTTAAAGGGTTTTGTGATTCTTCTTCTCATATTTGCATCTTTTGTAAACCATTAGGTGTGAAATGTACTGTTTCATTTCAAGTTCTTGACTTGGTTTGTTCTTTCTTGGTTCTTGACTTGTTGTAATGTACAGGTAGTTTTTTTTTTTCTTTGCTTCCTCTTTAGTTTTACTGGACCTTTTTGGTGGTGAAAGCACCAACACACTTTGATTCCTGGCAGGTTTTTGTGCCTCTTCCTGTTAGAAAGTGAATGTAAACTTTACATCAGTGAAATGACCACGAAGGCTGCTCTGTGAGTGCTTTTTTGTTTCTCTCTCTCACAACAAAGTTATTTTTCCACGCTGTGATTTATCTGTGAGCCTGTCGAACAAATTAACAGTATTGCCAAAGTCGTTTGCAGTTTATTACAACGGGCTATAAGAAACACATCACGGTAACTGAGAAAAATGATTCAGTTGCTCGTGCTTTCTTTCCCCTCGCCCTGCGACGCCCACTGCTTCGGTCTCAGGGTTAATAAACGTGCACACAAAGGGGGTTGTGCACACATGCATTCAGATGGAGGTTGTCTGATCCCCGGTGAGAGTAACTGTCTCTGCACAGAGGTTTTCATCATAAACACAAACATCCTCCCTTTTGTGTGGCTGTACAACAACCAGATCCAAGAGCTCCAGCATGTGTGTGTGTCTGCACTGATGTGTTTGAGTTGGTCAAAGGCTGATTGCTTCCTCAGCGTGCATGTGGCATCAGAAGGCGTTGTAATAACAAGCAGGAGATCTACATAGAGGAGCGTTTGTTGTTTGTGGAGTCACTGATGATTACTGGTGATTTTCTGGCTTCGTGTGTTTGTTTGAAGGTGTCCTCCACTCATCCCGCTCTCACATCTCCACGCTTCTGCCACGTTTCTGCCACGGCTCCACTAGAAAGCCTCGAATGTGTAAATACAATCTTGGACTTTCTCTTGAGAAACATCAAACTGCATCAGGAACCGTCAAATTCTCTACATCTAAATGTTTCATCACAACGTCCCTGAGCATAAAAACATCTTCTCTGATTCCGTGAGGAAGACGTTGGCCAGCGTAGATTTTTTATCAGGAGCTCGTCTCATCTCAAAGTCCTGGTTTCCTGACGACGTTCCAACCGGACGTGTTTTCAGCCACTTGAGGCGAACGTTGGAGTTGTCTGCTTTCTGTTTCGCTGCACGTCCTTTACACTCATGATCAAACTTTAAAAACAAAATGTGAAAGCTCAAGTTTGGACATTTCTGGGCTTTTAAAACGAGAAATGTGACTTTTGTGTAACATTTTGTTGAGTTTTGCGACAAAAGTCCTGCCGTTGGAATTTTGAACTCCAGCTTTTATTTTAACAGCTGACGTCGTTTTATTGGTGTTGAAGCCAAATGAAACTTTTCAAATAAAAAAACTCCTCACTAAAGCTCAAATATTAAAACTTCAGATAAGAGTCAGTGTTGTACAAATACCATGAATTAAAACAACACCAACAAACCCAACTACAGCGTTGTGACTTTATAACATTTAAAGTCTGGTAACTGTATTTTTACACACTAAAGAAAAAGAACAAACATCATTTCAAACAAAGTGAACATATTCTGGTGTAAACCTGATTATTAAAACTAAACTCTGAGCTGAGCAGACCTATCCGTCAGATAGGTCTCAGCGAAAATCAATCCTGGAATGAGCATTGTTTTAGAATCGAAAATCGATTTTTAATTGAATCGGTGCATCAAAAATCGGAATCAAATCGATTCTCCAGACACTGAGAGATTCGCACCCCTACTATCTGAGTCTTTTCTCTATTTGTGGAAGAATAACCCAAATATTCCACTTTGAAATATTTAAGTGTCTCAAGGGATTAGCTGACACTTAATCCTAAACACCAGCTTATGAAGGAGACAAAAGATCTTTAGTTTTTATTTGACAAAACATCGTCAAGATTTTAGTGGCTCAAACTTGTTTTATTTTGTTATGTTTTTGAAACTAATGTGACAAATCTGATTGGATATTAGATTTAACCAAAGAACAACCGATCCGCCTCCTGATGCAGTTCATCTCAGGGGGATGAGATGGTCCAGGGCAGCTGACTCAGGACCAGAAGGTCCTGGGTTTAATCCCCCGGTCATTGCACATTCCGTGGTGTCCATGAGCAGGACACCCCATCTCCAGTTGCTCCCTGGGCACCCCCCATAGCTGCCCTGCCTCACCCAGTGGTGGATGGGTTAAATGCAGAGAGCCAATCTCTCCATTGTATGTGAACATCTATAATAAATGATGTAAGATCTGACCTCTGTAATATCACATGTGGAGTTCCCCAAGGCTCTGTACTTGGACCAAAGCTTTTTATTTTATATGTGAATGACTTGGTAAATGTGTCAGGACTCCTTAAATGTGTACTTTTCGCAGATGATACCACTTTTTTCTGTTCAGGTGAAGATATAGAACAAATGTTAGAATTGATAAAGACAGAATTTGTCAAGATACAAACTTGGTTTAAAATAAATAAATTATCATTAAATCTAGAGAAAACTAATTACATGATATTCGGTAATAGAAAGAAAACTGTTGATGTTCCACTCAAAATTGAGGATGTTGAGATTTGTAGAGTGAATGAGGTGAAGTTTTTGGGTGTTATCATTGATGACAAACTGACATGGAAACAACACATAAATTCTGTAAGAATAAAAATAGCTAAATCGATAGCAGTACTGTACAAAGTCAGAGACCTATTGAATGATAAAGCTCTGTATTTGTTGTATAACACAATCATTGTTCCACACTTAATCTATTGTATTGATGTTTGGGGGAATGCGTGTAAAACAATCACAAAGCCTATTTTTGTATTACAGAAAAGAGCTGTAAGAATTATCACTAGAAAGCATTACCGTCATCCATCAAGTACATTATTTTATCAACTAAAATTACTGAAGTTCCATGATTTGGTAGACTATAATATTTTATCAGTTATGTATAGAGCTCAAAATAATGCATTACCTTTAAATATCCAAATGCACTTTGTTAAAAGACAAAGTTGTTATAATCTTAAGGGAACAGAGTTGTTTGTAAAACCACAATTCAGAACCAGTTTGAAGGGACGTTCTACCTCAATTCAGGGAATTAGATTATGGAATGGCTTGGAGAATGTAGTTAAAAATGCCAAGTCAATGTTTACATTTAAAAAAATGATCAAAACAAATATGTTAAAAAAATATATGTGAAATAACGTAATGTGTATTGTATTAGTTAGAAAATTAGAAAGTGTTAGTCATTTTGTACTGTATTAGTATTAGTTAGAAAACTAGAAAGAGTTAGTCATTTTGTACTGTTGGTTGAAGAATATTATTGTTTAACCTGATTGTTGGAAAAAGTTGGTTGAAGATTATTATTGTTTACATGGTTTGACTACTGTTGTTTAATCTGATTGTTGGAGATAAGGGGCAGATATAATAAGATTTATTCTTCTTTCTGCCACCTTTCATTTTTTTACATTTTGTACACTATCATTATGAGATTGCCTTGTATTGTTTCTTTTGTAAAAAAAATGAACAAATTTAATAAACAAATAAACATAAACATCCAATGATGACAACACACAACACATTATTTAATAAACTTGGATCCGGACATGGCAACGCACCAGTGTCCATTCTTCCAGCCTCTTTGTTCTGCTCTTCAGCGGATGCTGACCCAGACTGGGTGTTCTGTCTCCTGGTATCTTTGCACAGCCGGTCCTTGGATCCAGTCCGCTGAGATAAACTCTTGGCTCCAGCTGCTGTAGTCTTTGTGTTGTATTGTCTTAGAGGATGACCTTTTCTCCTCACTGATAAGGCTTCTTCATGTCACACCTACCTCCGTCCTGTAGAGAAGCTGAGTCTTCCACAATTTGTTCTCATTACCCTCTGCCTGAAAGGCTGCTTTACTAAAGGCCACGACACTCAAAAAACAAAGTTTAAATATATTTACTATACAGTATACAGTATATATATACACGTGGTCCCCGACTTACGAGCGAGTTCCATTCCTCGAACTATCTCGTAAGACGAAAATCTCGTAAATCGGGGACTACCTGTGTGTGTATATATATATATATATATATACAT
>JBBPBX010012094.1:14927-31637 GCA_038048925.1 Garcialebias charrua | reverse complement strand
TAGCTTCTCCTGTGGTTCTTTGTTCTTGGGCTAACGCTAACAGAGGCCCGATCGCGTTTGAGATCTATCATTTTAAGACAGTAAATCTCCAAAACTCTCATTAATAAACCCTCCCCGAATAAAAAGAAACTACAGATGTTACCTGATCGCGCAGACATAATTAAAAAATACATAAATAGCAAAGTGTTTGCTCCTGTATCTCGGCTAATGTTTGTTAGCAGCTATCTCGGCTTAGTCCCGGTCGCGTCTGAGATCTATCATTTTAAGACAGTAAATCATCCAAAACTCTCATTAATAAACCCTCCCTGAATAAAAAAACTTACTGATGTTACTTGATCGCGCAGACATAATTTAAAAATACATTATTAGAAAAGTGTGTGTGCTACTGATTCGGCTAGCTTGTTAGCAGCGAACATAAAGAATCTGCCGTGATAATTGGCTTTATACACTCACAGTGTATAAAGTAAAACAACATGAACTCACGTAAAATATATAGTTTATAATCTAAAACACTACACACCTCCGATTATGTTTACACAAAGACTTACTCATCTCCTGGACAGTCTTCCGACGGTAGCTTCCCTGCGTTGTTTTGACGCGGTAGCTGTGGGACTTTCTTCTGTAGATTTTCTTTTAAAAATACTGTAGTAGGAATAGCATCCGGTTTTAAAAGTCTTCTGAATCTTACTGGTAATCCTAAAGATTCTTTTATACCAGGTGCTGAAAACAATCGGCAGTGAAATGGTCGCTGCAGACATACGACTTTTCAGTAGGAACCCACCGGTCCTTGTCTGGTCCATTCTTGTTGAAGTTTCTCATCTTTTGGAAATTTGTGAAGGCTCACTTGTTCACTGCTGATATTAGAACACCCA
This sequence comes from Garcialebias charrua, assembly GCA_038048925.1. Taxonomy (NCBI): domain Eukaryota; kingdom Metazoa; phylum Chordata; class Actinopteri; order Cyprinodontiformes; family Rivulidae; genus Garcialebias; species Garcialebias charrua. Next base: position 30,765 of record JBBPBX010012094.1, on the reverse strand, counting down.
AATGCGCTACAACGTGACGGCATTTTTCAAGTTACACAAAAAAAAGAGGCGATCCTTCAGGAAATGAATGTGTATGGCAAGCAGTTAAAAAACACCAGACAAACGGGCAAGGCTCTGCCTTCTGCCCGTTGTCACGTCACGATGACGCTTTGCGGAAATGCGCAGATCTTTAGGGGCGTGTCCCAGAGAAAAAATTACCATAACTTGGAATGAAATTTTAATATATTTATAATTTATTTTGAAAAAACGAACAGAGCTGAATGATATAAGATATATATGTTGTGACAAATATGCAAATTTCCAACATCATGTCACAACACCTTTAACACGTCTGCCTCTAACACATGAAGATCACTCCTGACCTCCAGTCACAGTCAATGAGTTCATCCGCCCACATGGCCGATGCCTGACGGTGCTGATGAATCACGTGCGACAATCTGTCCCGGTCACACTCATCACCCGGGTGCTACGTCCCATTTGGGTCCAACTGCTGAACCAGAACCGTCAACAACAACAACAACGACTGTAAACAAGCTGAGGCGACGCCGGGGATCCTTAAAGACCCTGAAACACCAGAAGGCTCAAGCTGCAGAGAGACGTGGCTGCTCCCCCAGCAGGTCAGGGACAGGGGACACTGTCCTGAGGACACTCATGTCCAACTGTGGAGTGAAGAAGACTGGTGGTGGACAAAGGAGGACAGGAAGCCATAAAAATATGAAACCATGGACAAGACCTAAGCCCGCTGTAGAGCGGGCATGACGTCATGCATTTAAATAGCCACTGTAAACAAAGAAGACGACATGTGAAGTGTTCATGTCAAGTCTGTTGGACAGCAGAGACTTCAAACTTTATAAAAGTAGTGTTTTTATATTGATTTTGTTTGATATTTACTTCAAAATACAACCAGAAATATAACAGATAATTGTTGCCATATTGTTGTGCGCATTTTACGCACGTGGAGTGCAGTCAGTGGATGTTTTATGACCAAAAAGTGAATGAATTCAAAATGAAACTCATATTTCCGATTTTCATGAACTCACCACATTCGTGAAGCAACCAATCAGAAAGCATCCATTTTCTCTCATGATCGCCAAAAAACAGAAACATGAAGTTTTGACACATATTGCAAATACTGTAGTTGTAAAAAAACGCATGGGAAATTGCCCACAATATGATGTAAAAATATGTATACTAATTCGTTTTTACTAAGTTTGTACACAAGTTCTTAAATATACCATGAAATTTTCATTTTAGGCTGTCAAAATGGTTCGTTCCATATTTTTGTGAATTTCATTAGCCTGGTTAAAACCAGACCCTTGTCCTTCACTTCGCTTTGTACTAGGGTCTGGGACTTCTCCCATAGACAACGATTTCTCCGGTAGATTTTTGACCGGACCAATCAGAGAACAGAAGGCGGAGTTTTGTTAGTTTAGCCTGGCGAGGTCCAGGCTATTCAGATAAATAGCTCAGAAACCACTCGGTGGATATTTTTTCTGCTACCAGTGTGTAATTATATGGCTCTAATTTACTGACTGTTGGCCTGGATGAAACATTTGAGATAAAATTCGATTTTTTATAATTTATTTTCGTAGCGCACCCGAGGCTGTTTGGAAAATGTCAAACCGAAACAATTTAAATCCAGCAGATTTGACCATTTCGTGAATTGATTTAGGAACTGTTAAGCTCAGGAACACTTCTGATATAACGTCAGCTAAGAAATATATTTTTTCTCAGCAAAGAAATAATAGTTTTTTTACCTTTTTTTCTTGAAAATTCCTTCGTGGTGGCAGCCATTTTAACTGACGACGTCAGTCGACGTCGTTCAAAAATCCGCCTTCTGTTCTCTGATTGGTCCGGTCAAAAATCTACCGGAGAAATCGTTGTCTATGGGAGAAGTCCCAGACCCTAGTACAAAGCGACGTGAAGGACAAGGGTCTGGTTTTAACCAGGCTAGTGAAATATATGTATATCAGTATTACACCTGAATCACACATATTATGTTTTATGATTTATGGTCACTTAATTCCACCATATAATGTGAAAATATATTAAGATGGAACCTTTATTTACGGGTTTTATTTCCAATAGGGAAGAGTTTTTCAGTTACACGCCTGTACAATACAACACACCCAACATTTGATGATTGACATATGAAGCTGGTAGCTTGTTGGCTGAGAGGCGGATCACGCACAGAGTAGGGGAAGTTCTAGGGCGGTTCCAAGGCGGTTCGGTTCCAGGATTGGTCCCACGAGGCGATGACGTCATCTAGAGGTATAAAACCGTGGTCCGCCTTCGAAGATGTGTGTGTGTTGGACTGTGCTTGGAGTCAGGTCTGTTGGTTGCTGTAAGGTTTATTCTTATAATGTACAATAAACCTGCATAAAACTTGCACATTCGTTTCAGAGCTTTCCTTCAACTTTTGAACCGCAACACTAGAATTTCATAGTAAACATATAAATATTTTTCCCACTCGCATTTTTTTTAATGTTTTTTTTTTGCTCCAATGTGATGATGCATTTTGTCAAAATGAAACAAAAACTGTAAAATCCTGAAGGTTAGGTTGTGCTGAAAATAATGATACCAAACAAGGCAAGGTAAATAGTTTTTATGGTGAAAATACAGTATAAGGGTAAAATTATACCAAAACGGCCATTTAGACCCCAGACCCTTAAATTTTAATGCAGTTTTAAATCTAACGCCCAGTAAGTTTTAGAATGTCACCGTGCACAAGATCAAAACCGACCAACAGACACTCTAATGACCCTCAGGAGGGAGGGGAGGGAGTGATGTGCATGTGACTTCAACTAATGTATATTGAACAACTAAGCAAAACAATAAACAACAACACTGAGAAATTCAAGTTAAGTTTGAATTAAAGGAGAAATCAAATCTCAAAAAATCGATATAACAAGAATGTCATTTAGTAAAATCAAAAAAGGCGTTCAATACAGGATCAACTGACTTCTGGACAGAAGTCGAAACGTTTTCTGCAACAAATAAAGTCCAGTTGATCCTGTATTGAACGCCTTTTTTGATTTCATCATGTCCTGGACGACTGAGAATCTTCACCAGCATATTGCTTGTCATTTAGTAAACAACACACATAAACATACTTTGTATGCTTTTTTCAAGTCAGTAGCTTAAAGAAATAGTTTTTTACGTTTTTCCTGCTAAATTCCGAAGTGAAGTGATTTCTGGAGTTCAGGAAGGAAATGACGCATATCTGTCCTCTGCGCTACTTTCTAAATAGAAACTGAAGCTACAAACCCATCATTACTGTCCTGCTGTGTGTCATTTAAAATGGAAGTAGAAGACTTTTTTGAATTTGAAGAAATGCAGGAACACCTAGTGTGGTAATGGATTTACAACCATATCAGTTTGAACCTGAACCGACAGCTGGATCTCTGAATTCTGACGAGTCCAATGACAGAGGACCTTCTCACAGAGTTGGCGACGTGGAATGGTAAGAATAAAAATTATAGCAAATATGTATCTGAGCTGAACTTTTCTTTAATAAATGAACGTAATTGTGAAATGAGCTGGATTTAAAATTTTGTTTCGCTACGTCTGATAAAACAAAGCGTGCACGCGCAGCACCAGACATGCAGTAGCAGTGAACAGACCTGCATGTACCGGTATTTTAATTTTATCAGGATAAAGACCTAAAAAATACATTTGTTGGCTGACTTTTTTTCAAGAGTGTGTCTCAGTTTAATTTTTGTTAATAAATGATTACAAAGCAGCTTATTTTAGCACGTAAATAACACCGAGCGCGCACACAGAAAACAGACCCACTTTTCATCGGGAGCTGAATTTAATTAAAATTTAACTACAGAAACCCCTAAAAAAAATTGTTAGCAAATCAGCAATGTAAAAAAGGTGTTGAGGTAATTATGACCAAATGTAACTTAATTGTCAGTTTGATGTGATGAAATGTTTTTTGTGTACAATATAAATGAAGCTACACAATACTGTATGAGGGACGACTGTGGCCCGACCTACGTCATACCTGGGAACGAGAGCAGGCGGGGGGAGGGGGGTCGAAAACACCGGATGAGATTTTTTTTCACTTTGCAAATGATAAATTTGAGTTAGGATGAAATTTTTGACTTGTGAAAATTTCTCAACAAGCTTATTTTATGCTTTTCATTAGACTACGGTACTATTAGCTTAAAAACACTTTTCATTTCTCCTTTAAGAAAGACCTTGAAAGAGACGTGACACATAGTCAAAAATACACAAACAAACAAACAAACAAACTGGAAGCAGCTGGGACAGGTGGAGACGGCAGATGGACGGTAAGAGACGGAGACGAGGACTTACAGGCGTTCTGGAAGGTGTGCACCTGCATGTCGAGCAGAGGGAACGACTGCCTGAAACTGTACGTCACCGACGTCTTCTTCTTCTGGAAGATCTTCGTCACCTGAGGAGGAGACAGGTGAGACATGCAGGTAAACATTAAAGAACTGAGGCCCGGAGCCAGAGGTTCAAGGTTCTTGATTGTCATTCGCATCACATGTGGTACATGAGGTGGAACAGAATTGTGTTCTCAAGGTCCCAGTTAGACCCAACAATAGCAGAAATATAAAGTATGGAAAGAAACAGTAAATAAGGATCTAAGATGTTCACGTGGTATCTCAGTACAATGATAATACATTCTGAAGATATGAACTTAGCATTAATACATTAATTAACGATAATAAAACCTAAGTATCATGAGGTTTACAGGGTATCTGCAGGTCAGAGTCAAATGAAGGCTGCGCGGACACCCTGGTTTAACACTGGGTTAGATCCATCCAGCAGCATCAGGACCAAGGTTAAAGGTCACCATCTGCAAACTTCAGAGCTCCACAACATTCACAAGAAAGCTCTGAAGACGTTGAACCCCCACAAGGCTGGGGACACGATGGGGTTCTTCTCAGAGTTTTGAAGGCCTGTGGGGAACAACTAGCTGGAGGATACATCGACATCTTCAACCTGTCATTACCCCAGGCAACGGTCCGCCGTGTTTTCAAATCCAGCATCGTCATACCAGTTCCCAGAAGTCCAGACACATCCACCTTAATGACTGCAGGCCAGTGGCACCAACATCTGTCCATGAAGTGGACAGCATAACCATATACCATTTTATTTATAGAGCACAGTGACAAGGCCAACCAAAGTGCTGTACAAACAAACAAACAAACAAACAAACAACAGGCAACATACAAAATGAAGTAAAAAAAGAAAATAGACATAAAACCATCGCAGATTATAAATATAACGACCAAACACAGATCATCTGGTGTTGAAAGCAACTGAATAGTAATGGGTCTTTAAACGTGATTTGAAAACCGAGAGGGAGGGGCCTGTCTGACGAGCAGAGGTAACTCATTCCAAAGTCTTGGTCCTGCTACAGAGAAGGCCCTGTCACCTCTGTGTTTAAGACGAGTTCCTGGAACTGTGAGAAGTACCTGGTCCGCTGACCTAAGAGAACGTGGAGGGACACATGGCTGTATCAAATCAGAGAGATGCTGGGGGGGGGGGAGGACTGTTCAGTGATTAGTAGACGTACAGGAGTATTTTGAACTGGATTCGAAGGTGAGCCAGTGCAGGGAGGCCAAGACTGGTGTAATGTGCTCTGTTTTGCCTGTGCTGGTTAAAAATCAGGCTTTCGACATGCATCAACCTTTCTGCTCTAGCCCTGTCAGAAAAACAAAAAGTCACAAATCTGGGAGTGATAATGGATCCTTCCATGAAACTCAACAGTCATGTAAACATGATCGTCAAATCCTGTTTTTTCCAGCTGACGCGTCTGTCTAAGCTGAAGTCCATATTCTCCAAGAATAACCTGGAGACAGTAATACACACATTTATTACATCTAGGCTTGATTACTGTAATTCACTCCTGTTTGGTGTCAGTCAGGCCACCATTGCACGACTACAACTGGTCCAGAACGCAACAGCCCGATTTTTTACCAGTACAGTACAGGCAAAACAGAGCACATTACACCAGTCTTGGCCTCCCTGCACTGGCTCACCTTTGAATCCAGTTCAAAATACTCATGTACAGTATGTCTACAAATCACTGAACAGTCTCACCCCCATCTCTCTGATTTGCTACAGCTGTATGTCCCACCACGTTCTCTGAGGTCAGCGGACCAGTTGCTTCTCACAGTTCCAGGAACTCGTCTTAAACACAGAGGTGACAGGACCTTCTCTGTAGCAGGACCAAGACTTTGGAACGAGTTACCTCTGCTCATCAGACAGGCCCCTCCCTCTCGGTTTTCAAATCCTGTTTAAAGACTCACTACTATTCTGTTGCTTTCAACACCTGATGATGTTTGGTCAATTTATTTATTATCTGCAACAATTTTATGTCTATTTTCTGTTTTTACTTCATTTTGTACGTTGCCTGTTTTTCTGTTTGTTCAGCACTTTGGTTGGCCTTGTCGCTGTTTCAAGTGCTCTATAAATAAAATGGTATGGTTCGTGGTTCTTCAGCACATTACATCGTGCACATCCTGTACACATACAGGATTATCACTGTGAAGAAATAAATCACTGTAATGCCACTTTGATTGTTGATATGTGCTGCTGATCTCATGCTGCTGTGTTCATTCATACTCATCTGCTCACACAGACTCATGTTCGTGCTGCTGTTGTTCAGCATGTTGTTTTTGATTAGTGATTACCGGTAGTGTATTCTTAGTTTATATCTCAGATCCTCATTTACTGTTTCTATTACAATTTATATTTTTGCTGTTGTTGGATGTAACTGAGACCCTGTGTACATCATTATGTTCCACCTCATGTACCACATGTGATGTGAATCAAAATCAAGAACCTTGAACCTTTTTCAACCTTGGCTCTCGACGGAGGCAGTCGCTAGTCCTTCCCTCTCCCGTCCTTCCCCCCCCCTGCTGCCTGCAGCTCCTCAGCTAAGCACCTCGAACGCAAATTAAGATGGATTGGAGGTTTGGGCATTCGATTCTACGAACAAGATTTCTACAGAAGAACGGCAAAGGGGAGCCGGTCCACCCTCACAGAGTGACGAAGAGGATACGCCATGGATTCCTGTGGGTGTGGATGGTGTGCGTCTCGCTCTCTGTGCTGTGCTCTGTGGAGGTGAAGAATCTGGATTATATTGGATTATGATGGCAGCGCTTTGCTTTTTGGCGTTTGTGGAGCACTGGTCTATCGCAAAAGAGGGAGACTTCAGCAGGACTTAATGCCTGGAGCACCCGACGTCTGGTCTGCGCGGTGACCTCGAGAAATCAGCTGTTTGCGAGCTTATCCAGAGGGTGAACAGATCACCCTCGGATTGGGACTCTGGACGCTGTGGTCAACATCTGAGGTCAGAGCTTGGATCAGTGGAAAAAGTCCCGAATTGGATCACTTGGAACAGAGTCGCCCTTACAGACTGAAGGCTACAGAAATTACAATGTGAGCCTGAAGTGAAAATATTTGTCAATTCTTATCTGACTCCCTTGGAAACAGCCTTGAAAAAGGCTGGATATCTAATTTCTCCTGAGATGTGCTTTACTGTGGACAAAACAGCTGCTCTCTTGTCTTGTCTGCTACCCCCCCCCCCCGAGAACTTTTCTATGAGCGTTATCGGAGGCCGGCTGGTCAGACTGTCGCTATCTGGTGTCTCATGGACAGAATCCTCCCTGCCTCAGTCTCAACATGCAACATGTAACTGTCTAAATGTGCTTATTGGTATAGTTTTTACTGTGTCATGCGGTGTCTTGGCAGACAAAATGTGATACATTTTTTTTAATACCAACGCTGTGACCCTCATGGTACTTTCCTTTTTCACACCTTTGACCTTCATCCCGAAACGGATGAGAGAGGCCGCGCTGAAGAACATGTCATGTGTTCTGAATAAGCAGCAGCTTTACACACTCTCCATCTCAGGATGACTGTGCATACATAATCACGCTGTATCGGTGACAACTGGTGCAATGTTAATAAAAGCTCTTGAATTTTGAATCTTAAGCATCAACCTTAGTCCTGGATACTGTTGACCTCCTCCAGTCTGCCTACTGCCCTGATTGATCAGTGGATGATGTGGTAGCAACAGCCCTACACCACACTCTGGATCCTCTTCCTGGACTACAGTACAGCTTTCAGTACCATCCGCCCCGACAAACTGATAGAGAAGCTGACGGACCTCAGCGTCCCGACTCCCACCTGTAACTGGATCCTGGACTTCCTGACAGATAGACCACAGGTGGTGAGAATGGGAGGACGGGTATCTGCTGAACTCAGAGTCAGCACAGGAGCCCCGCAGGGCTGTTGTCTCGGCCCTAAACTCTTTACCCTGTACACTTATGACTGTGCCTCCGCCCAGCTCAACACCATCATACAGGTCCTTCTCAAAAAATTTGCATATTATGATAAAGGTCAGTATTTTCCATAATGTAATGATAAAAATGAAACTTTCATATATTTTAGATTCATTGCACGCCAACTGAAATATTTCAGGTATTTTATTGTTTTAATACTGATGATTTTGGCATACAGCTCATGAAAACCCAAAATTCCTGTCTCAAAATGCTGGTGAAGATTCTCAGTCATCCAGGACATGATAAAATCAGAACAAGCGTTCAATACAAAAACAACTGGACTTTATTTGTTACAGAAAACGTTTCACCCTCTATCCAAAAAAGCCCTTTGGATAGAGGGTGAAACATTTTCTGTAACAAATAAAGTCCAGTTGTTTTTGTATTGAACGCTTGTTCTGATTCCTGTCTCAAAAAATTAGCATATTTCATCCGACCAATAAAAGAAAAGTGTTTTTAATACAAAAAAAGTCAACCTTCAAATAATTATGTTCAGTTATGCACTCAATACTTGGCCGGGAATCCTTTTGCAGAAATGATTGCTTCAATGCGGCGTGGCATGGAGGCATTCATTCAACCTTTATTTATACAGGCTAGCCTCGTTGAGTCACGGGGACTCATTTACAAGAGGGACCTGTCTCACTCACACCAAACAACCATCCACTCTCACACTCACACCTAGGGTCAATTTAGAGTCACCAATCAGCCTAACAAGCATGTTTTTTGGTCTGTGGGAGGAAACCGGAGTACCCGGAGGAAACCCACGCATGCACGGGGAGAACATGCAAACTCCACCCAGAAAGGCCCCGGACCGGGATTTGAACCGGCAACCTTCTCGCTGAGAGGCAGCAGCTCTACCAGTTGTGCCACAGGCAATCAGCCTGTGTCACTGCTGAGGTGTTCTGGAGGCCCAGGATGCTTCGATAGCGGCCTTAAGCTCATCCAGAGTGTTGGGTGTTGTGTCTCTCAACTTTCTCTTCACAATATCCACAGATTCTCTCTGGGGTTCAGGTCAGGAGAGTTGGCAGGTCAATTGAGCACAGAATTACCATGGTCAGTAAACCATTTACCAGTGGTTTTGGCACTGTGAGCAGGTGCCAGGTCGTGCTGAAAAATGAAATCTTCATCTCCATAAAGCTTTTCAGCAGATGGAAGCATGAAGTGCTCCAAAATCTCCTGATAGCTGCATTGACCCTGCCCTTGATAAAACACAGTGGACCAACACCAGCAGCTGACATGGCACCCCAGACCATCACTGACTGTGGGTACTTGACACTGGACTTCTGGCATTTTGGCATTTCCTTCTCCCCAGTCTTCCTCCAGACTCTGGCACCTTGATTTCTGAATGACATGCAAACTTTGCTTTCATCTGAAAAAAGTACTTTGGACCACTGAGCAACAGTCCAGTGCTGCTTCTCTGTAGCCCAGGTCAGGAGCTTCTGCCGCTGTTTCTGGTTCCAAAGTGGCTTGACCTGGGGAATGCGGCACCTGTAGCCCATTTCCTGCACACACATGTGTACGGTGGCTCTGGAATCGGCCCTTCTCCACAATCTTCCTCAGGGTCTGGTCACCTCTTCTCATTTTCTGCCACACTTTTCCCACAGACTTCCCACTGAGGTGCCTTGATACAGCACTCTGGGAACAGCCTATTCGTTCAGAAATTTATTTCTGTCTTACCCTCTTGCTTGAGGGTGTCAATGATGGCCTTCTGGACAGCAGTCAGGTCGGCAGTCTTACCCATGATTGCGGTTTTGAGTAATGAACCAGGCAGGGAGTTTTTAGAAGCCTCAGGAATCTTTTGCAGGGGTTTAGAGTTAATTCGTTGATTCAGATGATTAGGTTAATAGCTCATTTAGAGAACCTTTTCATGATATGCTAATTTTTTGAGACATGAATTTTGGGTTTTCATGAGCTGTATGCCAAAATCATCAGTATTAAAACAATAAAAGACCTGATATATTTCAGTTGGTGTGCAATGAATCTAAAATATATGAAAGTTTAATTTTAATCATTACATTATGGAAAATAATTACCTTTATCACAATATGCTAATTTTTTTAGAAGGACCTGTATACGCCGACGACACCACTATAATGGGGCTCATCCAGCAGGGGAACGAGTCAGGGTACAGGACTCTGGTAGACAACAGTATAAGCTATGGTGAGAAGAACAACCTCATCCTCAAAACAGACAAGACTAAAAAAATAATGTTGGACTTCAGGAAGAACCCTCCCCCATTACAGCCTCTCATCATTAAAGGGACTGAGGTAGGGATAAGATTCTTGGGACTGCAGGTGACATCAGACCTGAGCTGGTCTCTCAACACCACAGCCACAGTCAAAACATCCCAGCAGGCTTCACTTCATTAGGCTGCTCAGGAGAGCGGGTCTGAACCAGCGCCCTCACCCCGGCCTGCAGAGGACTGAGAGAGAGAGCATCCTAACCATCTGGTATGGGAACACCACACAAGCAGAAAGGAAGGAACTGCAAAGAAAGACTGTGGAGGATCTCAGTGACAAAACTTCCTTCATGGACTCGTGTGTCGAAGAAGAGCAGCTGGAGTCTTCCATGTCTCCCTCCATCTTACTCTCTTATCAGACACAAAACACGTTGGTACAACCCGAGACACAGCAGAGCTGACAGCATCACCGCAGTACGAGGTTTTTAAATGTCTGTCTCAGTCGGACTGAAGGCAAAACAAAACTCCTGATCAGGAGCAAGAAGAACCTGCACTAACTTCACTGGTCATGTGACACGATTTACTTTGTGTCCAGTGTAGACACAAACCACTTGTTTTTATTTTATTTAGTGTTTCGGTGATTTGATTATGACTGAGAGCTCCGCACAAGAACTCCAATGTGCCTGGATTGTTGCTCTGACGCACAAATGGCAAATAAAGTACTTTGTACCTTTGTACTTCAACAGCCGAAGGGAGAAAAGCTGAAGCTAACTAAAGATTTTTAGCTCTTTTTCTCTTCCCACATCTTCCCCTGACACCGATCCGAGCACTGATTACCATGAGCAGGTCGTTGAACAGGAAGACTTCTCTCTGATGGACGCCGCTCCTCTGAGCCCTGTTTGGATCTGGAACCTCGAACAGCTGACAGCAGCACACCAGCCTGCGGTGAGGCAGCGACAGCACCTGAAACACAAACCAACAGCCGCTGGTCCACAGAGACAAACAACAGCCGAACTCCCTTTCTCTGGGACAACGCAATGTGATGCTGAGAGCTGAATGACTGCTGAAACTGGCTGAACAAGCTGAAACTGAGTTGGTACAGTAAAAAAAAAAAAGTTAAAACTTCAAAGAGAAAAATACTATCTAAAAGCCAAAAGTAACAAAACATTAGCTCATAACACTATCAAAAGCCAAAAGAAGCAAAGTACTAGCTAAATATAGCAAAACAATAGCTCAAAGCTAAAGTACTAGCAAAAGCTAAATGTAGCAAAACACTAGCTTATAGCTAAAGTAGCAAAGCACTAAAAACTAAATGTAACAAAACACTAGTTCATAGCTAAAATAGCAAAGCATTAGCTAAAGCTAAACGTTGTAAAAACACTAGTTCATAGCTAAAGTAGCAAAGCACTAAAAGCTAAACGTAACAACACTAGTTCATAGCTAATGTAGCAAAGCATTAGCTAAAGCTAAACGTAGCAAAACACTAGTTCATAGCTAAAGTAGCAAAGCACTAAAAGCTAAACGTAACAAAACACTAGTTCATAGCTAAAGTAGCAAAGCACTAAAAGCTAAACGTAACAAAACACTAGTTCATAGCTAAAGTAGTAAAGCACTAAAAGCTAAATGTCACAAAACACTAGTTCATAGCTAAAGTAGCAAAGCATTAGCTAAAGCTAAACGTAGCAAAACACTAGTTCATAGCCAAAGTAGCAAAGCATTAGCTAAAGCTAAACGTAGCAAAACACTAGTTCATAGCTAAAGTAGCAAAGCATTAGCAAAAGCTAAACGTGGCAAAACATTACCTGAAAGCCAAAAGTAGTGAAACTTCAGCTACAAACAAAAACTAGCGTAAGAACACAAAAAGAGGTCCAACAGCTGAAGCAGATTTTAAAGAGAACATGACTGAAGTTATCTCCAGCCTATTTTTATGGGGGGACATATCTGTAAATAAAGGTAAATATTTTGAAAAGTATAAAAGTTACAAAAAGCTAAAGTTCCAGCAGCCATCTCCTGAATGGGCTGAACGTTTTGTTGTGAATCAGCTGAATGAGCATCAGGATGTTATGAATCAGCGTTCACAGAATAATTCATTCTCAACAATCTTTGTTGGGGGTCGAGACGGGGTAGAGGCAGGGCAACCGACCCGGGACCCCAAAGTCCCAGGTTCGATCCCCAGTCATTGCACATGTTGTGATGTCCCTGGGCAGGACACCCTATCCCCAATTGCTCCCTGGACGCCCCCAATAGCTGCCCACTGGGGGTGGATGGGTTAAATGCAGAGAGCTAATTTTGTCATTGTATGTGAACATACGATGATCATAACACAGTACAGTATTATTATTATTATTTTTTACGTTTAAGGCCTCTTCTTTCAGTGGGAGGGTGTTCTGGGTGTTTTTCTGCCTGAATCCTTCATTTTTAGCTGTTTGGACGAGGTTTGGGTGCTGATTTTGTTCTAATAAAACATTTGCAGGCGTGTGCTTTAGAACACACAAACCCTGAGTACATGTCTACACGATCAGACGTCGCTGTTTTTAATTGAATAAAGTTTTTTTTCAGCTTTGTGTGGGACTCTACACGCGACCAGTTCCTGGTTTCTGAGGATCTTACGGGTTTCTTGCCGACCACCATCCTCTCCACGGCCTGGACCTGGGACACGTGGTCGTCGTTGGTCCTCAGCTCCCACTTCTGGATCCGTCCATAAATGGCCACCAGGAGGTCTCTGGGGATGTCCTGCCCGTTGTCAACACCTGGTGCGAACACAAGTGTTTGTGTGAGAGGATGGTACGGTGGCCGACGGGTGAAAACGCACCGCAAACGCATGAACGATGCAAACTCCAAAACAAACAAACAAAAAGCAAGTGCAACAGAAGAAATCATCAATAATCAGACGCAAAGGACAAAATCTACAACTAACAAAAACACCAAAAGAACTGCAGGAAACACTGAAAACTCACTTCATGATATGGAAATGAATCAAACCATGAGGGGGACTCGACCACCAAGTCCTCTGGGACCAGACCCCCAATAAGTCCTCTGGGACCAGACCCCCAATAAGTCCTCTGGGACCAGACCCCCACCAAGTCCTCTGGGACCAGACCCCCAATAAGTCCTCTGGGACCAGACCCCCAATAAGTCCTCTGGGACCAGACCCCCAATAAGTCCTCTGGGACCAGACCCCCAATAAGTCCTCTGGGACCAGACCCCCAATAAGTCCTCTGGGACCAGACCCCCAATAAGTCCTCTGGGACCAGACCCCCAATAAGTCCTCTGGGACCAGACCCCCAATAAGTCCTCTGGGACCAGACCCCCAATAAGTCCTCTGGGACCAGACCCCCAATAAGTCCTCTGGGACCAGACCCCCAATAAGTCCTCTGGGACCAGACCCCCAATAAGTCCTCTGGGACCAGACCCCCAATAAGTCCTCTGGGACCAGACCCCCAATAAGTCCTCTGGGACCAGACCCCCAATAAGTCCTCTGGGACCAGACCCCCAATAAGTCCTCTGGGACCAGACCCCCAATAAGTCCTCTGGGACCAGACCCCCAATAAGTCCTCTGGGACCAGACCCCCAATAAGTCCTCTGGGACCAGACCCCCAATAAGTCCTCTGGGACCAGACCCCCAATAAGTCCTCTGGGACCAGACCCCCAATAAGTCCTCTGGGACCAGACCCCCAATAAGTCCTCTGGGACCAGACCCCCAATAAGTCCTCTGGGACCAGACCCCCAATAAGTCCTCTGGGACCAGACCCCCAATAAGTCCTCTGGGACCAGACCCCCAATAAGTCCTCTGGGACCAGACCCCCAATAAGTCCTCTGGGACCAGACCCCCAATAAGTCCTCTGGGACCAGACCCCCAATAAGTCCTCTGGGACCAGACCCCCAATAAGTCCTCTGGGACCAGACCCCCAATAAGTCCTCTGGGACCAGACCCCCAATAAGTCCTCTGGGACCAGACCCCCAATAAGTCCTCTGGGACCAGACCCCCAATAAGTCCTCTGGGACCAGACCCCCACCAAGTCCTCTGGGACCAGACCCTCTGTAATGATTTTAACGGGAAGCCCAGAAGAAAGCTGGAGGGAAGAAACAAGTTCTTGCAGGTTTTTCAAAGTGCTCTTGGTATTTGCAGCATTTTTTCATTGCGTTAGTTTTTTTGTGTTTGTGTGGTTTTGAGTTTGCATTGTTCTTATGTCTGTGGCACGTTTAGCTGTTTGGGGCACATTTAGCTGTTTGCGTCGCGTTTAGCTGTTTGCGGCGCGTTTGCACCCGTCGGCCACCGCAGGATAGACTGAAACTACAAGAACAAGAACTGTGGCTGCTGGTTATATTCACCCCGCAGGTTCTTGATGAAGTCCTCCAGCTTCATCTTCCTCTCAGGCTTGACGTTGGGGCTGTACATGTCCGTGTTCAGGAGGATGATGGCGAAGGCCAGGATGAAGATGGTGTCTGGGTTCTGGAACTGCCGGATCAGCACCGGGTTGCAGACACAGTACCTCTGACTGCAGACAGACAGACAAAGAGTGAATGTGTTGTGTCAAACATGGTCACACAGGAATTCAGAGGTTCTGCTGTGGTTGAAACCTGAAGGCCTCCACCAGCCTCTCCACCCGCTGAGCTTCACCCTGAACTTTAATCTGAGCCTGGAACTTCCTCAGAGCCTCGTCCAGATCCATCCCGGAGAAGTCCATCTCATCCAGGACGCAGCTGCGCAGAGAAGGGAAGCACTCAGAAACATTTACAATGAAACGACTTTCCTTGAAGGAACGCGTGACACCCGTCCCTTCGCCTGCCGGAGTTTTAAACACATCACTCTCAGCTACTACCACACCTCATTTTAACTCGAGATCTGTAAAACTGACCGCTGTTTTCTACATTTCACTGAGTCAGCTGCTAAAAACACACACAGTGCTAGAAATCAGTGGTTACCAACCATGGACCTATCACCATTGGGTGATTTTATTATTTCTTGAAGTTAATCACCCATTCACTCAAATCAGGTGTGTCAAAGCAGGAAACAACTAAAACATCCAGGACTGGGTTCCTCGAGGACCAGAGTTGGGAACAAACCAATGAACGAACAAACCAACCAACCAACCAACACATCAACACACCAACCAACCAACCAATGACAAAACGAACCAACAAACCAACCAACTAACGAACAACGAATCAACAAACCAACAAACCAACCAACCAACGAACCAACCAACCAACCAACCAAACAACCAAACAACAAACCAACCAACAATGAACCAACAAACCAACCAACCAACGAACAACGAACCAACAAACCAACCAACCAACGAACCAACCAACCAACCAACAACCAACA
>JBBPBX010012094.1:0-13298 GCA_038048925.1 Garcialebias charrua | reverse complement strand
CTTCTTCTAAGCTCTTGGACCTTGATTTCCGAATGAAAGGCACACTTTACTTTCGTTGGAAAAGAGGACAGAGTAACCCAACAGTTGTAGCCCGTCTCCCGAATGCGTCTGAATGTGGTGTTTTTGAAACTGTGACTCATGCCTCATTCCACTCTTTCTGGATCTCTGTCAGATTCTGGAATCTTCTCTGTTTGATAATCCACTGACGCACACGGTCATCTGTTTTGCTGGTGCATCTTCTCCTGCCACATTTTGCCCTTCCACTAGACTTTCCATTGATATGCTTGGACACAGCACTCTGTGAACAGCCAGCCTCTTTAGCTATGAACTTTTGTGGCTTACCCATCCTATGGAGGGTATCAATGATAGTCTTCTGGCCAGTTGTTATTTCTGCAGTCTTCCCCATATTGAACCAAACTGAAGCAATTTAATGACACCCGGGGAAACCTGTGCAGGTGCTTTGAGTTTAGTAGACGATTAGTGTGTCACACTCAGTTTATAACATTAATGTCCTGCAAAATTTGGGCAGATTTTGCCACAGTATTCTAATTTTTTGAAATCCCATTTTTGTGGGTTTATACGGTGGCCCTGAGGTGCAAAACACATTAACAAAAGTCCCTGACTTACGAGCACTCTTACTTACGAGGTCCCGGACTTACGAGTATGCATCTCATTAAAAAAAATAATTTATTTTTTACTTTATTTTTTATTTTTTTATAAATGAATACATGTACAGTACTGTACAGTCACCAAGCACTTAGTTTATCCTAACACAGTTTTTAAAGATGAAGGCGTGAGTTGAATTGTCTCCCTTTATGGGAATGGAGCCTGCAGGGAGGAGGGACACAATTCAACTGACTCCTTAACTGTGTTAGGATAGGCTAAGTGCTTGGTGACTGTACAGTACTGTACATTTATCTATTTATAAATAAAAAACAATAAAAAAATAAAAATACGTATATTGTATATTTTTAATAAATAGATAAATGTACAGTACTGTACAGTCACCAATCACTTAGCCTATCCTAACACAGTTTTTAAAGATGAAGGAGTCAGTTGAATTTTCTCCCTCCTCCCTGCAGGCTCCATTCCCATATCTAACACAGTTTTTAAAGATGAAGGAGTCAGTTGAATTTTCTCCCTCCTCCCTGCAGGCCCCATTCCCATAAAGGGAGCTAGCTCCCTTTATGTGAAAGGGAGACAATTCAACTTGTTCCTTCATCTTTAAAAACTGTTAGGATAGGCTAAGTGCTTGGTGACTGTCCAGTACTGTACATGTATTCATTTATTTAAAAAAAAAAAGTAAAAAAAAAAAAGTAAAGGAATTTTTTATTTTTATTTTTTTTTTTACTATGTGATCCTACTTACAAATTTTTGACATACGAGCGCCCCCTAGGGACGGAACTCGCTCGTAAGTTGGGGACTACCTGTAAGGTGAGACACTTTAACAAAGTTCTGAGACAAATTAACAAGTTCTGAAACAAATTAACAAATTCTGAAACACTTTAACAAATTTTGAAATACTTTAACAAATTCTGAAATACTTTAACAAAGTCTGAAACACTTTAACAAAGTCTGAAACAAATTAACAAAGTCTGAAACAAATTAACAAATTCTGAAACACTTTAACAAATTCTGAAACACTTTAACAAATTCTGAAATACTTTACAAAGTCTGAAACACTTTAACAAAGTCTGAAACAAATTAACAAAGTCTGAAACAAATTAACAAACGAGGCAAAACACTTTAAAAGTCCTGAAACAAATTAACAAAGTCTGAAACAAATTAACAAACGAGGCGAAAAACTTTAACAAAGTCCTGAAACACGTTAACAATGTCCTGAAACACTTTAACAAAGTCCTGAAACACTTTAACTAAGTCCTGAAACACTTTAACAAAGTCCTGAAACACTTAAAACAATCGAGAGAATCACACGGAAAGGGAATGTGCTAACTCCGAGGCTGACCCGGAAGTGATGACCCGGAAGTGGTCATTTTGACCCAAGATGGACAACAGTCGAGTCGCGTTTTGCCCGTTCTGTGGGACACCTCTATATTGACGCGGTTTTGTTTTTCGTGCGGTCGATCCTTGGTGTTTTTAAATGGCACAGAGCATACGGATGCAGGAGATACGTTGCAGCAGTGTGTTCTGTGCAGCCAGCATACATCGGCAGACGCCATACACGTAGCACAAACGCATGGATATAGCTGTGCAGCCAGCATACATCAGCAGACTGAAATACGTGTAGCGCAAACGACGGCTGTATCTATCCGCTGTGAAATCAACATATTCTTCTGTAGCAGTTTAACATTTGTACGGCACTCTGACTAGCAGTTTAACAGCTGTATGACATCCTGCCTAGCAGTTTAAAGCTGTATGACATCCTGCCTAGCAGTTTAAAGTTGTATGACACCCTGAGTAGCTTGTATGAAAGCAGGTTAACGGCTGTATGACACCCTTACTAGCGGTTTTACAGCTGTATGACACCCTGAGTTCGCAGTTAACTCACTTTATTTAATCAGCACACACATTTTAAAAATAAAGTGCCTGGAAGAAGGCAGGATGCAGCAATTCATTGTTCATAGGAATAATAACAATGTAATAAACTTTATTTATCTACAAAGTAGCACCCTTCAGAAACACCTTGCATTTCAGAAAATAAATGCATTTACAAGATAAAAATAAATAAAAGAGGGCACAGTAAATCTTTGTTAATTAACAGTGCAACCGCAATAAAATGAGGTAAATGACAAAAGTAACAGACATAAAACAAATAAAACATCTAAAAGCCCTTTTCAATACACAGTTCTTCAACTTGTCTGTGAACAAAACCAAATACAAAAATAGTACACAGCATACTTCAAATCAGTGTTCATTAAATATTTTTAAAACAGACTTGGCCCACATGCATGCCCACAATCAGCACGTGACTGATTATATTCTTAATTTAAAGAACACTTGTGACACTTGAAATTTTCAGCCTTGTGGGTGGCACATTCATTCAACCTTTATTTAGTCAGGTAAATCTCATTGAGCCTTGAGGACTCATTTCCAAGAGGGACCTGCTATAAACTAAAGAATGATGAACAGCAATGGTAGAATTTCCTTAAACAACAAACAACAGGAAAAACATAAGAGAGAAATACAAAGTGAAATGCAAAGTATCAAAAACTAGCAAAACACCACAAGGTAGATGTACAAAATCAAAAACAAGAACATATCTGCAATGGTTTTTGCCAGGATTCCAAAATATTCTTAAAACCATTGAGACTGCAAGGCCGAGAACTTCAGATCTTTTTGTAAGATATTCCAGAAAGCAGGAGCGGAGTAGGAGAAGGCCCTTTTTCCAAGTTAAGTCCTCACTGACTGAACACTGCAGGTGATCATGTCCTGAGAGCGCACACTGTAGCTGCACTCATGCAGAGACATGTAGGAGGAGATGTATGAGGGCAGCAGACCAAGAAGTGATTTAAAGATGAAAATGTACCAGTGGAAGAGTCTGCGTGAGGTTAACCAGTGAATACAGGGTGCAGTGGTGGGTACGATAATCACAGCCAGTTATGAATCTAGTTAGACTTAGTTAGAATCTTAGACTCACATTGTGAGTGAGTCCAGCTTGGACAAAAGTCACACTGTATCTATGAGTTGGAAGGAAACAAAAACAGCACTGAGTTACATGTATAATGCATAGCAAGTATTAAATTATACAGCTGCACTGCAGTTAATTTAAACGAAAACCTCTTCATGCAAAATTTTAATAGATGTGTAGAGGCACCAGAATCATAACACTAATGCTTGTACAGTACATGAAGCTACATTTATGATGAAAGTTGTATCTTCTTCCAGGATGTTTATAAAGCATTTGACACCACACACCATATTTTAGTACTTCAGTCAATAGAGCAATTTTGGAATTGGTCATTTTTTTATGTCAAGCTGTTAAAACTATATACACCAACAGTTCCATTAGAGTAGCTGTGCTCAACATCAACGTTGTCCTGTGATGCCTGATGTCAGGTCCAAGGATGGAAGAACACAACTACTGAAAAAGGTCCTCCATCAAATGTGTAATGTAAGTTGTTTCCTGCTTAAAACAATTTGCTTTGTTTCATTGTCTGCCTGTTGTAGATCAAGTTGTAATGACTTTGACGAAACTAAGCCAGAGCTTTGTAATGGATGATGTAGCACAGCTGTTGAAAACATCACAATGTCAAAAAGTGAAAACTGAAAAGCTATTTGTTATTACACGTTCACATCACTTTCATTGATTGTTTTGTGAAGACAAATGCAGTACAACTGAATAGCCTAAAGCAGGGGTGCTCACACTTTTTCAACATGCGAGCTACTTATAAAAAAACCAAGTCCAAAAGATCTACCCAATACAAAAATGCAAAACATATAATTATCTTCAAATGTATTAAGGATTCTTTTTATGTACAATGTACCTATGTTGATGTACCTTGCATAACTGAATAAGCAAATATTGCACAACACATGTAATAAATCAGGGGTCACCAACGTGGTGCCCATGGGCACCTGGTCGACCGTAGGGACCAAATGGGGTGATGGTGACAGCAATATAGATTTTTTAAATTTTATTTTAAAAATATATGGTAGAAATATAACAGAGTTGTTAAGTTTCCCTGCCCGCTCCAGGTCTCTGAGGTCAGACAGCTCCTGCTCTCTGTTCCACGGACAAAATATAAACGTTGGGGTGACCGTGCCTTTTCTGCGGCCGCACCTCTACTCTGGAATACGCTCCCGCTTGAGCTACGTCAGATTACTGAACTTGGCCTTTTTAAATCGAAGCTTAAGACTTTTTTATTCCAACTGGCTTTTAGTAATTAAATATGTGGTGACATTTCTGGTTTTATTTTTGCTATTATGTTGTGTTTTCTTGATTTTTAATCTGTTGTCTTTTACTGTACTGCACTGTTTTTTGTTAAGCACTTTAGTCACCATCACCGTGGTTGTGTAAAGTGCTATACAAATGAATAAATGAAATGAAACTGATCCCCACCCCCTTCTTTATAAGAATCTGGTCTTTTACTTTAATAAATGTAAAAAAAGAAATCATTAGATATTTTTTACTTTAATAAATGTCATTTCTAAAAGCCCCCTCCAGCAAATCTGAAGTGGTCCACAGGCCACCAGTTGATAACCACAGTTGTAACAGGTTGTTATGGCTCCGGACACGTTTAATTTAGTGAACGAAGGCATAAAAATGTCTCTTTTGGTACGGAGAGATTTACAGCAGTGTATTTTACCAACTGTCCCTGAACGCAGCGCGAAAGTGTGTTATGCAAACGCTCGTGCTACGGGACAGGGAAACGTGCAGAGAACGGAGAGTAGTCAAGGAGGTTATTCTGTATGAAAAGTGTCTCGTATGATTTTAATAATAAAGCCACGTCAGCTCCCAACCAGTATGTTTAAGCGTGCAGAGAAACGTTGGTTACGTACCGTAACCCCAGATTCTACGAGTATAGCGGAGCCCTTTAGCTCCTATTGGAAATCCCCCCCGCGCGTCAGCGCCTACTGAAAACCTTTTAGTCCACGCCCACCTACCGGATGGGCACACCCCTCGGTCTGTAAAACCCCTCGACCGAGGTAAAACATCCTCCAAAAATAGCTAATTTATTCAGCCATTTTGGATGCAGAGTGGCCCGATAGCTAAAGGGCTCCGCTATACTCGTAGAATCTGGGGTTACGGTACGTAACCAACGTTCTAACGTCGTATAGCGTAGCCCTTTAGCTCCTATTGGAATAAAGGGCGAAGCAGGAAATAGTCCATGCCACGCTGGAGTGACGTGCGGTCAGGGGATGCAAGTGAGGCCGTGCCTCCCCTGTCATCATGGAAAAAAAGAAAAAATGTAAATTGAAAAAAAAAATGTAATTATTGTATTTATCCTTTGATTTGTATTATAAACTTATTTTACTTAAAACTAAACCAGTTTTAAGTTATTTATTATTCAAAATCACCAATTTTTCTTATTTTTCTTTAAATACTGAGAAGAGACGGCACCTGCTGCTTCGCTTCAACAGCCGATTGCGCAATCACTCAGTTGGCTGTGCAGTTCCTGCACATTTTATGTCGCTATTAAAATGTCCAAATACTTATATAAACTAAATTTCTTAGCTGGTGAATAATTATAGTGTTTTTGTCAAAAACTGTAGTAACGTGTTTTTTTTGCTGAGCGATCATAAACGGCTGTGAAAAAGTGCAGTTCGAGGCGAGCCTCGCTGCTCCGTGAGGAGAGCAGAAGGAGGAGGAGGGGCTAGCGCGGACCCACTCTGGGTTTCTGCTGGTTGCACCTGCTCCGCTGCAGGAGGAAGTGTGTGACAGATTGGATCCTGAGTGATAGTGATTATTAGCTATAATTTTACAATGGAGGAGTACATTTGTAAACTAAAACAATTTTCTAAATTGGATTATCGAGGCAGAGAGACTTTTAAAACTGAAAGCCAAGAAGGAAGACTTCTACCAAAAAGTCATCGACGCCTTTGTTCAGAAGGAGTGGCGGCATGGACTTCATTTATAAGTAAAAGTAAGACTAAAATATTTTTTTCTCCAAATTAAATGTGCTTTTTTGTGTGCTACAGTTTGTATTAAGTCAGAGGTAAGAGAATCTTTATTGTCATTGGCACAGCATGTGGTACATATGATGAAACGAGATAATACACAGGGTCCCAGTTATATCCAACAATAAAATGTAAAAGAAGAACAGTAATAACATCTCAGATATGAACTAAGAAAAACATCAACTAACAAAACACTAAGCACTAATATCATAGAAAAAACACTCCAAACAGCAGCATGAACATGAGTCTGTATGAGCAGATGGGCACGAATGAACACAGCAACATGAAACAGATCAGCAGCAACATGATGTGATATTTGACAGTGATTATTCTGGTTAGATATTCATGAGTCTAACAGCCTCAGGGTAGAAGCTGTTCCTCAGTCTAGTGGTTCTACACTTGATGCTCCTCAACCTCTGTCCTGAGGGGAGTGGGGCAAAAAGTGTGTGCTGGGTGAGTGAGGTCTTTCATGATGCAGGTGGCCCTCTTCCTGCATCTGGAGGTGTAGATGTCTGTGATAGTGGGGAGACTGACTCCAACATCTTCTGTGCAGCCTCCATGCCACATGTTGATGCTGGAGCACATGATGCTCTCCACTGCACACCTGTAGAAGGAGGTGAGGACTGAGCTTCTCAGACCAGCTCGTCTCAGCCGTCTGAGGAAGTAGAGTCTCTGATGAGCTTTCTTGATCAGGCTGGTAGTGTTGTTGCTCCAGCTGATGTAGTCATTCATTGTGTACACCCAAGTAGTTGTAGCTGGAGATGACTTCCACCGCAGATCCTCTAATGTTCAGTGTGGTGTGGGTTTGTGTTGTTGTTTGTTGTTAGCTGGACTCATCATTGTTTGTTTATGTGTAAAGATTGCTGATATGAAATTTTAAACACAACCCGTTAACTGCTTCCAATTAAATGGCGAATAAACTACTCTGTAGGGTTCATGTATATAAGATCTGACTGTGATGAAGTCAGTGTGCCTCACCAGCCATGAACCTCACCGCACGTCACTGGGATCCAACCAACGCGGAGCACCTGCCCACCTAATCCCAATAAGCCCGTCCTCCCTCAATGAATGAGGGAGGGCCGGTGGTGGGCTGGAGGAAGGCCCGTAGGCCTTTAATCAACCTCCAGACGCGCCCTGCTGCTGAACAGCGGGCCACAACATTGAAAAACGAATGTTTTATTTGTTGTGTTTATTTATTTATTTTTTTACATTGCCGGAGAGAGGATCACTCTCAGGCTGCAAAAAACTTCCACAAAAAGGGGTAAGAATCGAACTGCCACATGCACTATGTACAGCGGGCAGTTAGAACATTAGGAGGTGAACTCCCACTACTCATCCAGGACTCCCGGGACTGAATGAGTCAAAGAAAAAGTAGAAACATCCCGTAAATAAAAACGGGTGAAAGAACAGGGTGAGCTCCATGCTGCGGCCTGACAGATGTCGCTGACCGACATCCCACCATGCAGAGCTGTGGACGACGCAATCGCTCGCATCGAATGAGCTCGCAGGGACGCAGGAGGCTCCTTCCCTGCAGCTTTGTAAGCCTCTGATATGGCTTCACACAGCCAGTGGGAGAGGCGCTGAGGACAGAGCACGACCCGCTAAGTTGTCCCTATAATGGACAAACAGATTTTGAGAATGGCGCACACTCTCTGTGCGTGTCATATAACATCTGAGAGCCCTAACTGGGCACAGTAGATGTGACCTAACTTCCTCCTCTGATGAATGAGGAGGGAGATGGAAACCACTCAGAGTTATTGTCCGTGACTTGAAACTGCTGGTTGGGATAAAAGCCGGGTTAGGCCTCAAAGTTGCTGAGCTGCCCTCAGGTTTAATTTGTAAACAAGAGGGAGCCACAGAAAGTGCACAGAGGTCACTGACCCTCTTTGCCGACGTGAGTGCCAACAGAAGTGCAGTTTTTATGGACAAAAACTTCATTGACACCTCCTGTAAAGGTTCAAAGGGGGCTTTTGGTTAAAGCGCCCAGAACTAAAGCTAGATCCCACTGAGGGGTGATGTCACGCTTCACGGGTCTAAGGCATCTAACGCCCCTCAGGAAACGTTTCATCAGTATATGATTGAATAACGTCCTGCCACCGACACCCTCGTGACACGATGAAATAGCCACCGCATACACTTTTATCGTGCTAAAAACTAGCTCTCTGTCCAACAGTAGCTGCAGAAAAGACAGAACACAGCCAATGTCACATGCCGTGGCCTCAATGTCTCTATCCCTGCACCACTGCTGAAAAGCTGCCCACTTAGACGCATAAAGCGTAGTAGTGGACGACGCAGCAGGCGTCTTGAATTGTCCGGACCACGGCTGGGGTGAGGCCTAAGTTTGTTAGGCGGCGCCGCTCAGCTTCCAGGCCCAAAGGCGTTGGCCTATTTCTGGGAAATGTCTGATCGCCCCTCCCGCTTGGAGGAGAGCATCCTCCCTCCATGGCCGCTGCAGAGGGCTGTCCACTACCAGCCGCTGCAGGTCTGGGAACCAGGGGGCATATTTGCGCTCTGGGGCCACGAGGATGAGAGATAGTTTCTCTTCTCGGACTCGCTCCAGTACCCTTGAAATGAGAGGGACTGGTGGGAAAGCGTAAAGCCTCTTTTCTGACCACCAGCTGAACGCAAAAGCGTCCACTCCCAGAGGGGGGTCGTCTTTGGGGTTCAGTGAGCACCAGAGTGCACACTTCCTGTTGTTTCGGGCTGCAAGAGGTCTATTTCTGCACGACCGAATCTGGCCCAAATCTGATTTATTATGTCTGAGTGGAGGGACCAGTCCCCCTGACGTGGTCCCCTCCTCGACATGATGTCTGCTCCCACGTTCAGCACCCCCGGGATGTATACTGCTCTCAATGAGAGCAGGTTCTGATGAGCCCAAAGCAGCAGTCGCCTGGCAACGTGCAGCAACTGAGCTGAGCGAGATCCCCCCTGACGATTGATGTACGAGGCTGCCACCCGGTTGTCGTGTGCACCAGTACATGTTGCTGATGAACCAGAGGAAGAAAATGTCGTAAAACCTTCTCGACTGTCTTTAGCTCCAGAACGTTTATGTGGGGGAGAATGTGGCTTGGCCACCTCCCCCCCACCGATTGGGAGAGACACGTACCCCCCCATCCCATTAGAGAAACGTCCGTGAACACTGGGATGTGAGACGTAGGTGTGATCATGGAGACACCCTCCCTCAGGATGCGGGTGTTTCCCCAGTAACGCAGATCTGGCCCCACGGGCGGGGGGACAAGCACCATCCTGCGGTTTTGGCCACTGGGTCCACGCCCAGCTTGGTAAACCAACGCTGGGTCGATCTCATGTGTAATAAAACCAAATTTATTACCACGTGAGCAGCTGCCATAAGGCCCAGTAGACGCATCACTGCTGCCGCCGTCACCACCTTCCCCGGTTGGACGCGCTTCAGCTGTGCTGTCAGATCGGCTGCTCTCTGCTCTAACAGGCGCACTCTCATCGAGCGTGAATCCAGTTCTACCCCCAGGTAAACAATGGACTGTGCTGGGATTACTGAACTTTTCATCCAGTTCACAGCAAACCCCAGGTCCAGCAAGTGTTCTACTAGGACCCTGGTCTGGGCTGCTGCCTCCTCCCTCGACTTGCTTAAAATGAGCAGGTCGTCTAGATGAAACAGGATCCACATCCCTGCTGAGCAAAGTGGGCGTATCGCCGCTTCCACACACTTTGAAAAAGTTCTGGGTGCGAGCGAGTAGCCGAAAACGAGTCTCTTGAACTCGAACTGGCTCCCCTGGAAGGAAAACCTGAGGTGTTTCCTGTGATGTGGGATGATACTCACGTGCCAGTAAGCATCCTTCAGGTCGAGGGATGTGAACCAGTCCTCCTTGTGCACATTCTTCAGCAGTTGTTTTATTGTGAGCGTGTGAAAAACTCTCACTAATAAGGATCTGTTGAACCGACAAATCCACGACTGGTCTTGCCCCCCCCCCCCTTTTTCTTGGGGACGAGAAAAACCGAGAAAAGAATCCTTGTTCTGTTCTCCCTTTGCCACCTTGGAAATCACTCCCTTTGTCAGCATTTCCTGAATTTCTGACAGCAGGGAGGAGTTTTGATTTGGGTCTGGCAACACTGTTTCCAGTATCCCCCTGAAAGGTGGTGGTTTTGCAGCAACTGGAGTGCATAACCCTTTCTTATGATTTTTGACAGCCATCTGTCTAAACTGCATTTCTGCTGCCACTGCTCGCATCTTCTGCCCAGTGACAGCGCGAGGTCTTGCTGTCTCGTGCGCGACGTGCGCGTTAGCCAGTCGTTGGGGCCTCCCTCCGTTACCCTGGTAACCCACGGGGGCCCCGCCCAAAAAAAGGGGGCGTCTTATTGCGTCAGAGGCGTGATCCGCCCCTGCGTCTGACGTCAACACGTTTGCTGACCCAGGGAGCGCTCGCTCTGGTGGAGCGGAGCTCCCGTTGTTGGCGGGCGGTGCTTGGTCCATCCTGTTACCTCGATTGGAGTTGGAGTCGAACTGCAGAGAGGTAGTGACAGTCGCGTGCGAGGAACGCCATTTAAACACGTGATGAGGCGGAGCTCTGCTGGCCTGCACGTGAGCTGAGCTAGCGTCATATGACCCACTGTGAAACAGCGAGCTATGGGTTTTACCCAGATATGCGTGCGCGACACGAGGTTTAACAAACATGGAGTCTGATTGTTTAAATACCTGTTCGTGTCTTCTGCTGGACAGCGTTGAAGCTGGGCCGGCGACATTTGATTTTATGAGAGGTAACGAGCTGTGGGTTCTACACAGCTTCGTCTGCGCGACACGCGGCTTAAAAAACATGGCGTCTGGTTGTTTAATTACCCGTTCGTGTCTTCTTCTGGGCAACATTGAAGCTGGGCCAGCGACATTTGATTTTATGAGAGGTAGCGTGCGGGGTGTTTTCCCTGTACTGACTGCATATTAACAGGTTCACCAAACATGAAACATTTATTTATTGTTACCTTGTTTGAGCTGTTTTTATTCGTAGACAAAAGACTGCCGTAGGCTAGTCTGTCTGTGGTGGGAAGCCTGTGTGTCAGTGCGGCTGTGGAGTCATACGGCCCCACAGACAAGCCCGAAACATGAGAGAAAAAGATCATTTCTCCGTAAAGCCCTCCACTCTCGTGATTCCCCCAAAGGAGGCTGCTGGGGCCCTGATTTGCGGGCGCTGCAGCAGCCTCGTTCCAGAGTGTCGTCACGGTCGGGGAGCGAGGCCGGACCGGGTATGGACCAGGTCTGGACGTCACTGCGACCTGGTGCCGAACCTCGAGCCCGCTAGGTCGTTCGGCCTAGGCGGTGAGGGGGTTGGCACTGACAGCTTCCTGCATGCTGGCTAGCAAAAAAAGTTGCATGTTGAGCGTAACTAGCAGGTCCAGGCCCTGGCGGAGCTAAAGGGCGGAGCTAACTACGACACTAGAACAACGCCACAAGGAACAGTTTTCTTTTTGGTCGTGGTTTAACCAAATAAAAACACGTCATACATCACTTCTTGTAGTAATTGTTGATTGAAAGCTTCCCGGCGACGTTCGGTACGGTATCTGTGCCACGATACCCTCCAGAGACATGAGGCCGGGGCTACTATTAGCATTGCTTAGCGGCCTTGGGCGCTAACTGGTAATGCGTGCGTTCTGTAGCTTTTCATGCAGAAAAAACATTGCCACAATGACCATTTTCGTCTTGGTTGAGGCTTAAGTAATAAATGAAGACGTCACTCACCGCTGATGAGGCTTCCGACGACATGAGACATGAGGCCGGGGCTACTATTAGCATTACTTAGCGGCCTTGGGCGCTAACGGTTATGCGTGCGTTCTGTAGCTTTTCATGCAGAAAAAACCTCGCCACAACGACCATTTTCGTCTTGGTTGAGGCTTAAGTAATAAATGAAGACGTCACTCACCGCTGATGAGGCTTCCGACAACATGAGGCCGGGGCTACTGTTAGCATTGCTTAGCGGCCTTGGGCGCTAACGGTAATGCGTGCGTTCTGTAGCTTCTCATGCAGAAAAAAACATCGCCACAACAACCATTTCGTCTTGGTTGTGGCTTAATAATAAATGAAGACGTTACTCACCGCTGATGAGGCTTCCAACGACATGGCTAGCCACCGCAATGCGGGTAGCTAGCATCGCGTTCTCCGGTTCCCTCGAGAATAGAGAAGCGATGGCCTCGTTCAGCACGTAGTTTCCCGCCCCGAAGCAACCCCCCGACATTATAGCTTGTAGCATGTCGGCCCGTCTGACTGTCTGGTTCTGGAGGAGAGCTCACAGGACGGCAGCGGGGGTAGGGCGGGTGGGGAGCTGAACAAGGACTTCTGGTATCGTTGATCTTTAGTCTTCCGATAATTATTCTTGACAATTTTTAAAAAAAAATTTTTTAACAAAGGTTCTCATTCGGGCTGAATGAAGAAGAGGATGTTTTACCTCGGTCGAGGGGTTTTACAGACCGAGGGGTGGGCCCATCCGGTAGGTGGGCGTGGACTAAAAGGTTTTCAGTAGGCGCTGACGCGCGGGGGGATTTCCAATAGGAGCTAAAGGGCTACGCTATACAACGTTAGAACAACACAGCGTCACTCACCCAGAAGATGGTGGCGGCAAATCGCTTTTGAAGTTGCTGCTGTCCGAACAGGGATTTTAGTTCCTCCACCTTTCTCTTTCTCAGCTGGCTTTTCGGTGGGAAGTCGATGTCGTATTTTCCATGAACAGTCCGAAATGTGATTGTTTTCGTTTAGT
>JBBPBX010012093.1:33559-54687 GCA_038048925.1 Garcialebias charrua | reverse complement strand
TTTTTCTTTTGTACTTACCTCTCAAAATACCTATCTGTTGGTTAAAATTAAAAACACAAAGTTGTCAAGTTAATATTACTTGTTCAACAGTATTTACAGTAAAATTAAGTTGCTGTAATTGTAGTATCCTTAATATGTTAATTGCTCATGTTGTAATGCAAATATTTTTGTTTCCTTCAGAAGCTGTTTTTGTTTCCATTACAAAGCAATTGTTGTGATTGTTTCAAGATTTAAAAAAAAATTTAGATTTGTTTTTGTGAAGATTTTTTATATACATCTACACAAATGTGCAACAGGTTTGGGACAACTATTTAACAGTAAAGATTTCAGCAAAATATGAAATTGTTGGATCTTATTTGGACAACTCACAATTGATAATGAAAAAGCCATTAAATTATCAACATACTTAAAAACAAATGATTCTTGTAAAGTTATAAACAACTAGAAATACACAGTATTAGATTAGACAAATGTAAAATTAATATACTGTTAGAAGATTGTTATACAGTACAACAAAAAATACAAAAAAAAATGTAAATGTTTACATTTAATAAATGTAAACATTTTTCTCAAACATGTACAGTACTGGTGTACGGTACTTGCTGTAAACGTAACACAACTCTTAACATGCTTTTTAAAGAATGCAATGTTAACTATATTACATTAGAAAAGTATTTGCTAAAATGATTCATTTGTTATGTACAATAGTTGACTGTTAACCTTCTTACAAGGTTAGTTTTTTGTGTGCACTATATCAGTTAATTTTGGATTAAACTACTGTTTCTATCTAAATGTCACTTTTTTCATTATCAGGTTTTTAAAGATCGTTTCCTGTCTATTTCATTATTTGTTTTCGTTTATTGTATTTTTTAGAGATCCAGGTATTTTGGGCAGAGATTAATTTTCTTTGCAATAAACTACTGTTTCTATCTAAATGTCACTTTTTTCATTATCAAGTTTTTAAAGATCGTTTCCTGTCTATTTCATTATTTGTTTTCATTTACTGTATTTTATTAAAAGTTCTCAAGGTGCTTCATTTGTGAATCAGTAAAGTCTTTGTCAAAAGAAATGTCAAGCTCCAGGTGCTCAGTTGGTGTCCAGATAAACATCTTGCAGCTCAAAAGTCCAAAGCACATCATTGTTAGCTGGACCTGGAGATGTGGATTTCTAATGCTTAGACTGGACTCTGTGTTTGCCTTAAGGTAAATAAGAAAGTGTCCCACCTCTCTTAACATAACAGGCAGGGGCGTAACTTTAGGTCTAACATTGGGGGGGTTGTGATTAACAATAAACACGAAAAAATTGTACACTATACGCTTCGGTGTTAATCTGATTGTTGTAAGTAAGGGGCAGATATAATAAGATTTATTCTTCTTTCTGCTACCTTTCATTTTTTTACACTTTGTACACTATCATTTAATGAGATTGTCTTGTATAGTTTCTTCTGTAAAAAAATGAACAAATTTAATAAACATAAACATAAACATAATACGCGTCATCTCCACGCGACGCGTCAGCTTTGTCCTGATCAAGATGGCGGCGACAGGACCCAGCTAGTACGAAGAACTTCACAAAGAAACACGGTAAAAACAATTATTTCTTTGCGAGAAAAAATATATTACTAAGCTGACTTTATAGAAGACGTGTTCTTGAGTTTAACGAAATGTTCAAATCAGCTGGATTTAAAAAAAAAAAAGTTTGCTGATTTTTATGCAGGCGCCAGGCGGGTCAAACCGGACGCTTTCTTTCTTTAAATTTAGCTAAATAAACGCTTAAAAATATACAGTATTTCTTCGCTGACTTATGGGTGATAGTAGACGTACTCCTGAGTTTAACGAAATGTTCAAATCAGCTGGATTTAAAAAAAAAAAAGTTCGCTGATTTTTATGCAGGCGCCAGGCGGGTCAAACCGGAGCTTTCTTTCTTTAAATTTAGTTAAATAAACGCTTAAAAATATACAGTATTTCTTCGCTGACTTATGGGTGATAGTAGACGTACTCCTGAGTTTAACGAAATGTTCTCGTTGGATTTATTTATGTATTGTGTATATTTTCATGTCTAAACGGCACCGCGAGATGCCCTCCTAAATTGTCAATTTGAAATTGTTAAGCTCAGTGGCTCATTTATTCAAAGTAAAAATATGGGCTCGTTCATTTTGGCCTGTTGTTCTAGGTATAGAACTATTAGTCAGTTTTTTAAAGTCCAATTCTCCATTTGTTATAAATTGCGATTCACTTTATGTCCTCAATAGAAAAATATCGATTAAAATAAAGGTATGTTTATTCAGAACCTGATTGTGAGGGCTACTCCCTCTTTAGCACTTTGAGATTTTCATTAATGAAAAGTGCGTTATAAATTGAATTCATTATTATTATTATTATTATTTATTATTCTTCAAACCCCAATCTGTCCTCTTGTTGCTTTTAATGTCCATAATTCATACAAGCCAATATCAAACTTAAGTTTCATTGTGCTACGTGTTAATACCTCCTAAGTGTGCATAGTTAATTAACTGTTTGTGTTGTACGTTTCAGGGGAGAGAGGTTGTCAGCCCCTCCTGTTCTCTTTTTTATTCATCTGACTCCAAACAGTTATTAAAATCTGTACCTGCATCCTTTTACTTTTATTAAATGTTTCAGAACGAATAACCCAACTGGATGACTAAATTAAATTACATATAAAAGTGACTCCGACCTGTTTTTGGTTTTTCTAGAAATTATTACGCTTCTGTCTGCAGTACCTTTTTTCGTCCATTAGGGGTCTCCATTATACTCAGGCTCAGTGTTGCCAGCTGTACGATAATTATCGTATTTGTACGATAATTTTGCCCTCTGTACGATGTACGATCAATAATCCCGAAAAAGGCCAAAAATACGATAATTTGGCCATTCTGTGAACGTGTAGTTGTGATCGGTTTCCATCAGCCTATCGCAACTGTCTGTCGGAGTTTTTTGTGAACCCTGAAGGCGTCTTGAAATTCTAGCCAATCGTGCTTTTCTAAATGTGACAGAAGACTTTCTGTAGAGCTCATTAGTTGCCACCAGACAATAATGCGTATTAATGTCTATGGTTCCCCCCAGTATTGACGCCACAAAGCTGTGAGTGCCTGTTAGACGCTACAGTATTCAACAATAGAGTGACTATAGAG
This sequence comes from Garcialebias charrua, assembly GCA_038048925.1. Classification (NCBI taxonomy): domain Eukaryota; kingdom Metazoa; phylum Chordata; class Actinopteri; order Cyprinodontiformes; family Rivulidae; genus Garcialebias; species Garcialebias charrua. Next base: position 51,539 of record JBBPBX010012093.1, on the reverse strand, counting down.
CATACTTGTTATTTTGTTTATGTTAGGTGTACAATAATCCTACATTTCTCACCTGGCAACACTGCTCAGGCTGTACAGGAAACGACTGTGTCTTTTGCATCCCCATAGTTGCCAAGTCCGCTTATTTCAAGCGGCATTGGGCTTGTTTTTTCCTGGAGTCGCTTTCAAATTTGATCAGCCGCTTGTGGCAGGTTTTTTGGGCTTCTCACGGACATTGAGTCGCTTATTTGTGCTTGTTTTGAAGGAGCTGATCGCTTCTTTCGGTCTAGAGATCTGGCAACCCTGCTTTCCGGTCAACGCTCACAAGACGTGTACATTCACTGGAACTATTCACATAAGTACGTCTTCCAAATTGGTAATCCACTTTCTCTGCTTCTTATATTGGGAAATACAAGTATGATACGTTCGGTTCTACATCCTCACGTCTTATACACAAATTATAAGGACGACGTCTCGTGAACCACTTCGAACCTAATGGCTCGTTAGCTTTGCTGTTAGCTACTAAATTCGTCTACAAAAACTAAATTTGGATTATTTAAAGTCGATATTGTTTATCTACACGACGCGCCACTCTGTACGCTTTGTTAAGCGAATCCGATGTGGGCTGTCCGCCGTTACAAAGTTATAAAATATCCGCTGTTGGACAACCTATGCTATGCTAACGGGAGGTCCCATTGCAATTTCCAAATTTCCTGTTTGTTTAAGTGTTATAACCTAAAATTATTGAAATAGAATGTCATAATCCTTTTTGATCAATCCTTCCAACCGTGAAGGTTCATTCGGCGCTAATCAATTTGTCTCGAACTGTCCGCAAATATTTTATTTGTTTATTCAAATAACTGTACACGTCCTAAGGCTTTCAGTTCAGAGCTGAAGTTCTATTTTTCATTTCACCCCATATTCATTCCGAATTGTGCAACAGCACCACTAATCACGCTGTAGAAAATTATTTAATCCTGTTAAAATGGAGAAGTGTAAACTGTTTTAATGTAATGTTTATTCTGTGTTTCAGGACACCAGCACCAACTACTGAGGAGGTGGAGGGACTACGTTTGTTACTCTGTTAAACTGCTGTATCTAAATAAAACTTTGTTCTAACCTCAGCGCCTCAATATTTTTTTAATCATTTCTGCATTATCTCCTTCGTACAGTATATCTGTCGATACAGTGGTGATTATTTAATCCTCAGATAGCTTGTAAAAAGTTTAAGAAAAAAATCCATAACTATGTTATACAGGCTGAAAAATACAGTAGTTATTCCAAAAAAGCTAAGTCTGGTCCTCTGGACATTCAAAAAACAAACAAAAACAAAAAAAACAAAAAAAAAACTGTTTTTTGTTTTTTTTTGTTTTTGTTTTTTGAATGTCCAGAGGACCAGACTTAGCTTTTTTGGATTTTTCTACCTGGAATATTGAGCATGCATCAGGGTACAGTAGTTATTATTATCCTCCTTCTTTTTTTTAGAGATATGTATGGGAACAATTAAATAAATAACAAGTAGGACAGTGCTTTTATTGAGGCAAGAAGAAAATGTTGTGATGATATCAAGGTATTTTACTTAATAATTTCTGTATTTCTGTATATAGCCTGTTTCAGCTTTTTCAGCTAATTCTACATTTTTTAATCCAACTTTTGAGCCTAATTTAGCAAGACCATGCTCTTGTTTTAGCTATTGTTCAGCTGGTTTTAGCCAATTAAAGCTTTTTCAGATGATTTCCACTTTATTTTGCTTATTTTCTCCTTATTTCAGATGTTTTAAAATTTTTATTTGTTCTTTTATGGGTTTAACTGATGCGCTCTCACACTTCTGGCTAAAACTGCCCTTCATTTAAGTTTTTATGTCTTTGTTCATTCTTAGTCACACATACACACACCACACAGGCTATTAATCTTTATTGTCATAGGAACCAGGACTCAGTGAATACACGGATGCCTCCCACACAGGAAGTGTCAAGACAGACTGAGCGTTCCTTTCGGCGAGCCAGCCCGTCCTGAATCTTTTTTTCCGTGTATCCCTCCGGAACTTTTTTCTTTGTCTTCCTCACATACTCAGTTGGCCTTATGTTCAACAAGACTTACAACACATAAGACAGACCAACTCACGCTGACCTTATGATTCAACAGGACATACAACAGATAAAACAGACCAACTCCAACTTTCACACGAGACTCTGACGCCAGAAAAACTTCAGCAATAAAAAATATATTTATTTTATTAATAATAATTTTTTTAGAACCTTTTGAGTGTAAAATAAGATTGGTATGATCGTGTGTTGACTCCTCACAATGCCAGAAACCCCACTATTTTATAACATGAAAAAGATTTAGTATTCTGTGACTACTTTTATTTTGTTTTATTTAAATGGTCTAGGTTTGGAACTCTATCGAATTATTTTATCAGCACAGGTCAGCGCGTTTCCATCACGTTCTCACCCAGTCCCGCACTTTACTTATTTAATGTCAAATTATAAGTAAGTCTAAATTGTCACTGTTTTGCGTTAGCCATTAACCTAACAAGATTAAAGTTAAACTTGGTCTCAGAGTTACAGGGACAGCGGCGGATAAATTATTTATTTATCCTAGAACCCCGACCCCTCTGTTCCAGAAGCCCGACGGCTTCTGGGAGGCTCGACCACTGCGTGTTTTACCTGGGACTTGGGTATTATTATTTTACTTTACGTACACAAATACAGGGAACCCTCGAGTTACGTCAGGGATCCGGACCTACGGGTGTGACTTAGGTCGATTCTGTCGTATCTCGCGGACCAAAAACACGTGCCTGTCGTAGGTCCACATTTCTGACGTAGGTCGAGGCTATACCGTTAACGGAGCGCCGCACACACATTTAACGGCATGAGAATGAACAAGCGGACATCCTGTGCCATAAACATGCACAGAACTTTATTTACAAACACTTAGATAACACATTATACCACACATTCATCCATAAACACACAAAACCAGTACAGCATGTACTGTACAGGTAAAGTACTGTACAGTAATGTTTTTTTCAGCACAGACAAAGCATACAAAATACAAATCTCTTCCTGAACAGTTCTCAGCCATAATCTGCAAATGAGTTCAACCATGAAACATGAACACTTCTCTTTGAGCAGCAGCTGTTAACATCAAAATGCAGCAAATGATAAGGAACTCCCATGCACCAATCATGCACCAAATCAGCCAAATCATCAGAAACATGTTGCAACCATCATGTTTTTGAAACCAGTGCAGTCCATGTGGTGTTTGTGTGCAGTCCATGTGCATGAAAAAGTCCATGAACTCTAAAAAAGCTAGAAGCAGCAGAAAAAGGAAACAAGGAAACAAAATGTCCTTACTTTGACTGAAGTGTAGGTAGACACTGATGTTTTTCTCAAGTTCAAACCTGGATCAGATGGAACTGCTTAGCCAGTGCTCAACCATGAATCAACCATGAACACTCAAGGCACTGTACCCCTCCCCCACCTTGCCGCTTGCCGTAATGACGCACTTTTTTTGCCGTATCTCAATTACATACTTATAATGTAGTTCTGTCGTAAGTCCGTTTTTTCGGTCGTATGTCGACGGCATTCTTTCAAAGAGGCCTGTCGTAAGTCCGCGTTGCCGTAGGTCGCAGGTGTCGTAACTCGAAGGTTTCCTGTACTCACTCGTTTTATTTCCTTATTTTACTGGAGTCCAACACACTGAATCAATTTGGCCTATAAAAATTCCAATCACAGATTTCGTTTAAACAGGAATCTGCTTACCTTTTTAGTAGAGGTGACCGGTCACTGATCAGTGTTCTGGACTCGCGCTTGTCCCTTCCTGTCCGCGTGCAACCATCTCGGTGGAACCTCCAAATTTGTTGGCGTTGTTTTTCTTATTCGCCCCAAGTTCGTTGTTTGGTTTCACTTTGGATCAGAAAACAGGAGATACGCGGAAAACACGACAAACGCGCAATTAAAGTTCTAAAACCAATTTTAATTAATCATAAGTTTAAAAAGTCACAGAATACATTTGTTCTGTTTCAAAAGCCATTATATTTGATTACAACTAAGTAGGCAGAGAGTGAGAGAGAAATAGCGAGAGAGAAGAAAGAGAGCGAGAGAGAGAGAGAGAGAGAGAGAGACATTGAATGCACATTCAAAGGAGTCCCAGCATACAACCTGATTAGTTGTTCTTCCCCGTGGGCTTGCTCTGCGTTGATTGCCAGTGGAGGAGGGAAACTCATGTTTTATACTCTTCTCTGGGCGTTGCTTGCTCTCAACTAATAATAGAAGTTCTGTTTTATACTCCTGTAGGGTGTTTCTTGCTCTCAACCAATGAGAGAAGTTATGCTTTGTTCTCTTGTAGGGTGTTTCCTGCTCTTAACCAATAAGAGAAGTTCTGCTTTAAGACTGTTCCCCTCCCCAACTACCAGAAAGCTTCTGTCTTGTAAACAGGAAATACCATTGCTTTTTTCCAGCTTACTCTGCTCTCCACAGGCCTCAGGGGGGGTTTCAGCTTGCTCTGCTCTCCACAGGCCTTAGAGGGGGAAGGGCACGACACATTGATGACTAAAACTAAATATGCATTATTGCTGAGTACTTTATAAAACACACACACACTAGTAGACCACTAAATGACCAATTAGTGTAACTGGACATTAAATTACATTAAAAATCCTACACTACACACATAGATTAGAACTGTTCTGATACTTTCTGAGCATACATGCAGAACAAGAGAGAGTAGCTTTCAGTGGACTTCTCCCCAGCCATATATTCTACAAGGTCGTAAAACTGACAGACAGAGAGGCACCAGGGGCCTCATGTATCAACCGTGTGTGCGCACAAAAACCGTGCGTACGTCACCATCCACGCAGAACTCCATATGTATCAAAACAGAACTGAACGTGGATATGTCCGCACCGCCACGGCAGCTCCGTCCAGGCGTACGCACGTTTCTGTGGTTTGTGTTCCTTTGGCGACACCTACAGGTGATTCTGGAAACTGTTCATGATGGGGTAATAATGATCATTTCCACCCAAACACACATGATGAACAATTATTACATCCACATGGACGCAATCAGAATACAACCTGCAAAAAATATAAAAAACAGAAAGACTGAATAGTTCTGCACAGCTTAAATTCTTGTTTTTTGTTCATTTCTAGCTGTTTTAGCAGTTGAAGAACGTGATGCATGATGGGACAAGACGACATTCCTCTGTTGCAGGGTATATTTAAATGAAAACAACGTTTGTCTTTATTTTTAATTCATTCCAGATTTAAAGAACACAAGAAAACTATTTTAAAAAACCCCACAAGAAATCCTCTTTTGCCTTCATTTCATGTATAGTTTCATTTCATGTTGTTCATTCTAAATAGTTTTCTTGTGTTCTTTAAATCTGGAATGAATTTATAAAAAAATATATATTTTACCATGCGGGATTCAAACTCATGATTTTCGGGACATAAGGCGGGCACGCTAACCACTGATCTATAGGCATGTTAAAATAGCTGGGTCAACATCTCATTTAAAAGTGGACAGTTTGTTGTGCGCTGAGCGTGCCAAACAAAACCTTCTTCTGTGCCTCTCTACGTCACTTAGAAGTGTCTCCAGTTCACAGTCCGTGAAGTTACTCTTTTTTCCACGTTTCGACATGATTTGCAATAGAGCAAAGATGACATTCCTAACGTGCAGGGCATATTTAAATGAATTTGCATATTTATATGGAGGCGTGTCAAAGGCGGAGTCGGCCACTCTCTCATGTGCGCTCAATTCCACGTTGATTGTGATGTACAAAAGCAATGTGCGTGGATACCGGCGTATGCACAGTTTGATACATCTGGATTTTTTTGTGCGTACGCAGATTTCTGGATTTGACCGTGCGGCACTTTTCAGTAAGAAATCCACGCAAGTCTTTGTACATGAGGCCCCAGGTCTCTTACCATGCCCTAAGCCTGCAGGACAGACACAAATTGCATCATTTAAAAAACCCTTCAAGAGGAATAAAAACATGAAGACAAAAATATGTTTTATTTCACAACAATTTAAAACACAAAGCTGAACAGAGACTGAAACAAGCATGAAAAAGGGCAAAATGATCAGAACTAAAGCTAAAACAGCTGAAAATACGGTACAAACTAAAAGCAGCAGAAAATGGAATTACAAAAGAAGGTGCTAAACATAAAATTTGAAAAACTAAAACTGGTGGCACGGTGGTACAGATGTTAGAGTTGCTGCCTCTCAGCGAAGAGGTCGCTGGTTCAAGTCCTGGCCCAGGACCTTTCTGGGTGGAGTTTGCATGTTCTCTCTGTGCATGCATGGGTTTTCTCTGGGTTCTCTGGTTTCCTCCCACAGACTAAAAACATGCATGTTAGACTGACTGGTAACTCTAAATTGTCCTAAGTGTGAGTGCGAGAGTGAATGGTTGTCTCTGTGTGTCCCTGTGATGGACTTGAGACATGTCATGGGTGTCCTCTGTCTCTGGCACAGCAATAGCTGCATGGACACCAGTGGCACCTGCAACGCTAAAAGGAGAAAGCAGGTAAAGTTAATGGATGAATGGAAAAACTGAAGCTAATATGACCAAAACATTATCTAGAATCAGCTAAATCCACAACAGACACTAAAGATAATATTAGCAAAATAAGCTTAATTAAGTATCACTACCAAAATTACAAAAAAGTAGCTAATGTTAGCAAGATAACTGCTAAAAAAACAGCTTAGTTTTAACAAAACAGATGGTAAAACCAAAATTTGCCTAATTAACTAAAATAAAAAATAACAACAACAAAAAAGCCAGTTTAAAGCAGCAAATATTAATCGGAAGGTGTGGCGTATTATTAAGGTGAGTTGCCTCATCTCTCTCTCACCCAGTAGGAGGAGCGAGTGAGGTGTTCTGACCAGGTGAAGAAGAAGGACCTGAAGAAGAGTTCTCGTGAGCGAGGACACATGCTGTTTCTGGATTATTGTTTTGAAGGAATAAAAGTCTACTGCTTGGAAGTTAGTTTGTCTCTCCTTCACTCGCTACATTGGTGACCTGCAACGTGAAAGATGTCAGAACCAACCGAGAATCCTGTTTCTTCTTCGGACTCTGCCTCTGCGGCATCTCCCTCGCGGTTACAGCCAACCCCAGCAGACTTTGCCTCCGCCGCGACTGTTAAACTCCCGGAGTTCAGGCAAAGCGACCCTGTTTCATGGTCCCAACACATCGAGGCACTCTTTCACCTCCGAGGCGTGGATGCAGACAAAACCAGGTACTTCTTGGTTGTGTCGGCTCTGGATCAGCATTCCACCTGTAGAGCTATGCCGCTTCTGCGTAACCCACCGCATGCGGGAAAATATGGCGCCCTCAAACAGTTTCTGCTTCGAAGGTACAGTTTGTCTTCGACTGAGCGGGCTGATAAACTACTATCCCTGCCTGGTTTGGGTGACGGCACGGCCGTGGAAATGATGGACAATATGTTGTCGCTACTTGGCTCAGACGAGGGAGGTTTCCTGTTCCTGCACATTTTCCTGTGCCAGCTTCCGCTGCAAGTGAGGGCAACCTTGGCTAATTCCCCTTGTTTAGCTGCCGGTGATTACCGGGGTTTGGCGGAGGAGGCCGACCGGGTCCTGCTGGCTACCAGACGGTTCATCGTGCAGAGTACGTCGGTGGAGCCCCAGCAGACAGCGCAGGAGGAGCCGGCAGTGGTTTCAGCTGTTGGCGCACAGACTCATCGTGGGAGCTCCATGTGTTTTTACCACCGGAAGATAGGCAACAAGGCCAAACGCTGCATTCTGCCGTGCAAATTTGGAGTGTCGGGAAACGAGGAAGCCGACGCTCAGTAGCAGCTGTGTGCGCTGGCGAGCAAGGTGAGCTGCTCTACGTCACAGACTCCCTGTCAGGACATCTTTTTTTTGGTTGACTCTGGTTCCCAGAAGAGTTTGGTCAACCCTCTTGGTCCTGACTTACCGGACCGAGGCAATGGCCCACTGCTAACTGCAGCTAACGGTTCTCCGACCTGAACTGGCACAAGACGGACAACAGTTTCGTTCCATGGACGTGAGTTTGAGTGGGACTTTATTGTTGCCTCAGTGACTGTTCCTATTATCGGTGCAGATTTTTTATGTGCTCATAGTCTGTTAGTTGATGTTGCTAACCGCAGACTTATTGATGCTGTAACTTTTGCCACTTTCCCTTGTGTGTCTGGGCGGGGACTGGGCCGCTAACTCATGCTAATGTTTTAGTTTCAGATTATGCTTTTCAAGGTTTGCTGGCACAATTCCCCTCTTTAACTACACCTGCTTTTTCTTCTTCTGAACCTAAACACGGGGTTGAGCATTTCATCCCTACTACGGGACCACCTGTTTTTGCACGTGTACACCGCCTTGACGCTGTTAAACTGGCCATCGCTAAAGAGGAGTTTGGTACCATGGAGAGGTTGGGTATAGTTAGATACTCTAACAGCCCTTGGGCCTCCCCCCTCCACATGGTACCGAAAGCAGACGGGTCGTGGCGCCCATGTGGCGATTTTCGCCGCTTAAATAATGTGACGACACCCGATCGCTACCCCACTCCGCACATTCAGGACTTTTCTGTTCAGTTGTCGGGTGTTTCCATTTTTTCTAAGGTGGATCTGGTACGCGGCTACCATCAGGTTCCAGTGCAGGCCAGCAATGTACCTAAAACTGCTGTCATCACCCCATTTGGGCTTTTTGAGTTCCTTCACATGCCGTTTGGACTTAACCCTCTGCGGTCTATTCCCGCAGAGTTGCGGGCATGACATCATGCCTTTAAATAGCCTCTTGTAAACAAGATGTGAGGTGTTCAGTTCAAGTGTTGTTGGACAGCAAAGACTCCAACCTTTATAAAAGTAATGTTTTTATATTGATTTTGTTTTGTATTTACTTCAAAATACAACCAGAAGTATGACAAATAATAGTGGCCATATTCTGTGCGCTTTTTACGCATGTGCAATGCATTTTTTGGAAGTTTTATGGCCAAAAACGGACTGAATTCGAAATGAAAATCATTTTTCCGATTTCCCTGAATATTTGGAGTTGGATTTATGGCGATCCTAGATAAAAAAGCACCATTGACAGTTCAGATATGGCAGGTTTGTTTGTTTTCATTTATTAGTTAGTGTTCAATAGTGTGTGTGAAGAGTTTGTAATCATTTTTTGGTCTGTCTGAATGAAAGGCGGGGGAAAAACAGAGAATTTCTGATGGAGATGGTGTTTTGACCCAAATTGTAGTGGTAAAAACACACATTGGACATTACCCACTATATGATATAAAAATATGTATTCTAATTCGTTTTTTACTAAGTTTGTACACAAGTTCTTAAAAGTTACCAATTAAATTTTCATTTTAGGCTGTCAAAATGGTTCGTTAAATATTTTTGTGAGTTTCATAGTAAACATATCAAAATTTTACTAACACGGATTTCATTTTTTATGTTATTTTTTGCTCCAATGTGATCATGCATTTTGTCAAAATGAAACAAAGACTGTAAAATCATGAAGATGAGTTGTCCTGAAAACAATAATACCAAACAAGGCCTGGTAAATAGTTTTTATGATGGAAATATAAGGGTAAATTCAAATTTATACCACAACGGACATTTAGACCTCAGACCCCAGAGGTTTTAAGGAGAAGTTCAGTTCGGCTACACTTTTACTATAATGTCAGCAAACAAATATATTTTGTAGGTGTTTGTCTTGTTAAATTTTAAAGAAATGCAACGTTCCCACATGTGCAGGTGCACGTAGCGAAACTCATTTTTAAAGACCGTGTAAAGTGAATTTCAAAATTTTCTTCAATAAACATTATAAATGTCATAATGGTAATCTTGTAAATGAGTAAAAAGTCTCAAAATTGTAGCTCAATTAATTTTGGAGTTATAGAGCAAACTGTGTATAAACATTTTTCTGTTTCAGGATTTTTTAGGCGTGTTTTAAACGTGACCGCGTTTCGTCACGCGGTCCTCATTAGTATAGCCCCACCCCCTGCAGCTCCAGCCGTATAAATTCGCCTCGGTGGAGCCGTTCACTCGCGAATCGCAGATAGCATCAGATAGCAATAGCATAGATATTTTGTTCATTGTTAGCTAGCTAATCAATTATGCCTCGTTCGTGCATCTTCCCTGGATGTTGTAATGGTCAGGGCACCCGTACAAATCATAACATGTTTTTATACTGCGTGGTGTTTAACTGAGTATGTGTAATGCCTGGATAGGACAATGGTTAGAGCGCTTGCCTTCCGTCCCAAACCCCATGGGTTCAAATCCCGCATGGTACAACTATTTTTTTTTTTATTACTATTTTTTTTTTTCATTCCAGATTAAAAACACACAAGAAAACTATTTACAAAAACAGCGTAACTCTTGGAAAAAGTAGCTGCTGTTACAGACAGAACTCAAATAAAGACAGAGCAGGTTTACTGGATCTCTGCTGCCTGCCTCTCCACCTCCAGCTCAGGGCAGGGGCAGCAGGACACGAGCGCTGAAACCACGCCCACGCACTGACACGCCCCCAGCGTTCCAGGGCAAGGCAAAATCATGTTTTTTCATGATTTTTGAGACTTAATTTTATAAGGTAAACAATGTTTTTAATCAGTCAGACTTATATGGGTGATTAATAACACATATTTATGCCATGTGACAAACTAAAAACACACATTTAATTTCACTTTACACGGTCTTTAAATCCAGCTGATTGTGCATTTAATAAGGAAAAGTTCAGCTCAGATACAACTTTACTATAATGTCAGCAAACAAATATATATTTTTAGCTGTTTATCTTGTTAAATTTAAAAGAAAGGCAGCGTTCCCACCCGTGTGGGTGCACATTTTGCACGTAGCAAAACAATTTTTTTAATCCAGCTGATCGTGCATTTATTAAAGAAAAGTTAAGCTCAGAAACACTTTTGCTATAATGTCAGCAAACATATATATTTTTAAGGTGTAAATCTTGTTAAATTTTAAAGAAATGAAGCGTATCCGCTCGCATGCACGCTTTGTAGCGCCGACGTAGCGAAACTATTTTTTTTAAATCAGCCGATTTGACCGGTACGTGCATTTATTAAAGAAAAGTTCAGCTCAGACACATCTTTGCTATAATTTTGAGCAAACAAATAGTTGTTTTTAAGTGTTAATCTTGTTAAAGTCCTACCGTGCATGCTCCTATGGCCATTTCGCAGCCAATCCATTTTGGGAAAAACACCGGCCCACATTTCCGGGTTGTCACCGCTGACGCGTAACATACGTGACGCATCAGCGGTGACGCATAATAGATGCAACGTATACGGAGGTGCGACATGTTTATGGATTTTTTCCACTTTATTGGACATAATTGGACTAATGCGACATATAGGGCGGATGCGACTTAAAGGGCGGAAAGTACGGTAAAAATTAGTTTCGACTAGTCACAGTTACCGTACATTTTGACTAGTCAGAATGTTAATTTTGCAATGTTAATTAGCAGAATGTTAATTAGCACTTTGAGATTTTCATTAATGAAAAGTGCGTTATAAATTGAATTCATTATTATTATTATTATTAATTTAAGATATCTGTATTGTTCGCTTATCTGATTAATCAGCGAGGTAATCACAAGGTGCGTGACACGCCCTCACTGCAGCCTACCTGCTAACAGGGTCTATTGAACCGGTCCCGGAGTTTGGGTATTACCTTGAACTACGTGGGACAGCTTCCGACTGAAGGCTGTCGATGGGAGAATTCATCTGGACTATTCACCTCCTAGCTTCCACAAGCCACACCCCTTTTTCACCTTGCTCCTCCCTCCACCTCAGCAGCTGGGGACCGGAGGGTTTAGTACAAGGCAACTCGTGTTAACGGAGGCTTCTCCCGTGTTTAAGCTCGCTATTGTTACTGATCCAGTTAATTTTAGGATCCAGGAGATCGGACCCTGGGGTATTGTTTTAATATAACCTTAGGTGCAGGGACGTGCAGAGGGGGGGGCTATGGGGGCTTGAGCACCTGCCCCTTTTTCTCCTTGCCCCCAAGTGCCCTTTTGGTAAAAAAAAAAAAAAAAAATTTTTTTTTTAAATTTCCTATTCTAAGCCCTCCTCTGACACATAATAACATGTACTAAAATTATTTATTTTATTTTATTATTATTATTTTTGTATTTTGCCAGAAAAACAACATAATAAGCCCTCCGGTCACGTACCAACACTACATTCCCCACAATGCAACAGTAGTAATAGGGGTGGGGCCAATCTGATCCAGAGTCGTGTCTCATGAACCCAGAGTAATAATGTTGCACATAGACATCAAGACCTGCCTCACATTCATGAAATCCCTTTCATTTTACAGCCCGCTACAGCGTGTGGATTGAGTGAGTAGCACTTTAGCTAACAGCTAACCAACTTTTGATCGTAACATGTCCGCTGTGTGGAAGTATTTTACACTAAACACCACAAGACAGCAACGTGCAATGTCTGTAGAGCCATAGCGCTACATTAAACCGCAGTCAAGTTAGTTTTATACAGTATTGAACATTTGTGCTCCGGGGCTTCAGCGGGACGCCACTCTCGCTGAACCGAAACAGGGAGACCGACCGCGGCCAGCTGCATCCAGTCTGACCGTCTCGTAGGAGGGACAGGCTGAGAGCAGCTGACCGAAATCAGAACGCCCGCCCCGGATTGAACAATGAAAACACACTGCTGAAGCCACAGAGCTCAAATGTTCACCGATAAGTTGTTAAACTTCATCATAATTAATGACCAACAGCTATCAGCTGTAGAAAATGAAGGATTTTGCAGCTTGATACTTGCAGCCAACAATCATAAAAAAGCATATTAATTAAAAATCACAAGAAAACTGTGTTAAAAAAACATAAACAGCTACATTATAAAACAATGTAAAATACAGTACTAAAATCGGGAACATGTCTGTGTTGATTTATGCCAAGAACTTAGCAGATGTAAAGCTATTTAATATTTTATTTAATCCATTTATTCATTCATTTAAAAGAAGTACTAAGACAGAGTACATGTGTGTGAATGAGAGGGAGGCCAGTGGAACAGTGAGGCTACAAGGAGCAGAGGTCACAAAGATGCAGGACTTCAAGTACTTGGGTTCCACTGTCCAGGAAAATGGGAAATGTGGTAAAGAGGTGAAGAAGAGAGTCCAAGCAGGATGGAGTGGATGGAGAAAAGTTTCAGGAGTGATTTGTGACAAAAAGGTGTCAGCAAAGGTCAAAGGAAAAGTTTACAAGACAGCTATATTGTATGGTCTGGAGAAGGTGTCATTGACAAAAAGACAGGAGAAAGAACTGGAAGTGGCAGAAATGAAGATGCTGAGGTTCTCCTTAGGAGTGACAAGGATGGAGAAGATCAGGAATGAGATCATCAGAGGTACAGCACATGTTGAACAACTGGGAGATAAAGTTAGGGAGGACACACTGAGATGGATTGGACATGTCCAGAGGAGGGACAGTGGTTTGGACATGTCCAGAGGAGGGACAGTGGGTATATTGGTAGAAGGATGTTAGAAATGCAGCTGCCAGGAAAAAGACAAAGAGGAGATATATGGATGCAGTTAGAGAGGACATGGAGGTAGTTGGAGTGAGGACAGAGGATGCAGAGGACAGAGTGAGGTGGAGGAGGATGACTCACTGTGGCGACCCCTGAAAAGGGAAAAGCAGAAAGAAGAAGAAGAAGATTCATTCATTTAAAAGAGATAAAATAAAACAAATTAATCAAAAATAAAACATTGAATGAAAAGAGTGCAGAAAGAAGAAAAAATTCTTATATCACCCCCTTCTAATAAACATTGAACCAGTCCGTCCCTTGGCTTGTAGCAAATTTGTTTTTTTGGCCCTCCATGAATTTGACTTTGACACCCCTGGCTTATGCAGTAGAGAGCACATCGCCTGTCCAAACCCTATCATCTCTCCATAATGGACATATGTCCGATCTTCTAACTTCCTTTGCTGCATTATGTACATTGCATTTATTCTAGCGTTAGGTAAATGTATCTTGAAGGAGAATAGCACTTAAATAAAAGTCCAACAAGAATATTCATTTAGAATTAAAAATAACTCACCCTGAACTACCTTAATATATATAATGTATGTAATAACCAATCAAGTTGCTCCTGTCCAATAAAAGCGTACAAATGAAGGGGAAAAAACTCTATCCAGACTTTAAGTAAGTTTAGGGTCTGGTTCGCAGAGTATGGAGTTAAATTTGTTTCACAATTATTCAATGGAAAAAAAAACTAACCTCAGTTAAGTAAAATAAAATTGTAATCAAAACTTTTGGAATTGTAACAATTTCTTCTTTTTTTTTATAAAAACTTAAAAAAAAAATTAAATTAAATAACTAATTTTTCTCTTGTGACCTTAAAAAGTTATTTGCAAAACATAAACTTTTATTTGCACACATCAGAAATCTTTTTTTTTGTTGCTATTTTAGGCTCTGTCCACGATGTCATGTGAGAATCGCAAGCAAAACTTTGAATGACAAACAAAAACTTAGAATAGCAAGCAAAGATTTCTGACATGTGCAAATTTCACTTCATGACACAAAAATTTGTGATTTTAATTAAAAAAAATTTTTTAAGCAAAACTTTTATTTGTTTAAAAAAATGCAATTCAAAATGTCTTGATCACTATTTTATTTTATGTAATTGAGGTTAGTTTTTTTTTTAATAGAATAATTGTGAAACAAATTGAACTCCATAGAAGAGGGCCCATTTTCATAATTTTATAGATTACAGTACACTAAAAAGTTGCATTGTGCCCTTGTTTTTCAATTTTGTAATTTATCGTTGTTTATTAAACTCTGAAAGCTATGTGACTTTGTTAATATTCTGTCCTAAAAAGTGGTTAGATGTGCCCCTTTTTTTCTGAGCACCTGCCCCTTTAGTGGGCTCTGCACGTCCCTGTTAGGTGCTAATGCTTAACCTTTAAAAACCTCCTAATATTTGATGTTATCTTTGTGAACCAAACTTACATTTCCATGGACAAGTGGGTGATGAATAAAAGTCAAGAATTTTACGTTTTGTTAGCTTTAATTAATTATATTTTGCAGGGAAGGATCAGCGTTACAGCATAACAGTACAATTAATTATTATGATTATAAGTAAAGGAAAAGTATTAATTCACCAAACAATCTTAAGACTCGATGTTAAGCTGCTCGGTCTGCATGGAGTCCTTGAGGAGGTTCTTTTCTGGAGTCCAGGCTGGAGAGACTCGGAGGGTCATTTCATTGATGTCACACAGTTAACACTTCTAATACCCATCCAGTCTTTTGGACCAGAATTAGAGCGCTTGATCATAAGAAAATTCCTCATCCAGCTTTATGAACTAGAGTTTAGAGTACACTCACTCATTTCCATCTCATCTGATTTTAAGAATCAGAGTTAGAGTGGTCTTCTGCAAACACACGTCTCTCCTGACCTTAAGGATCAGGGTTTAGAGTTTTACTTAAAATCTTACCCAGTGGATGTATCTCTCCAGAGCCCTCTGAATTGTCACGTAACCTCGAGCAATTAATTCTCTGAGATAATTGAATTGTCTATTTGCTTCCGCTCTATCCGCATTTAATTTAATTTGATTTAAATCTAGCTGAAGACCTGATTCAGGAAGGTGTCTAGCAGGCATCCCTTTTTCTTCCTCAAAGTCCCTGGGGACCGAGAGGGAAAACCTGAAGCAGTCGCCTTCAGTCCCTGGGGACTGAAGCTCACCTCTGACTCCCTGCTGGTCTGATCTGAAGAAACAAGTTTTGCTTCGTCCTGGCTGTCTGGGTAAAAACTATCCAGTCATCCTCAAAGCTTGAAAATGAAAGAAAAGAAGTCTCTCCCCAGGACGCTTGCTTCCTCCTGTCAGCACGGAGTCGATCTGAACCACGCTTTGGGTCTTCAGTGGAGCAGGTCAGCTCCAGTTACTCGATGTCTGATGTACAGCTCCTCGACCGCATCATGACAACTTCGGACAGCCCGGTTCTGAAGGAACAGGGCGTTTAAATATAAATCTTAGTCCCGCCTTCTCCCTAGGAGGAGGGGGATAGCTAGTCTGTGATTGGCTAAGTTTGCTTGCTTTGTCAATCTCTGGGCAGAGCTGTAGTTCTGCTCTATTCTTGCAATCTCTGCTTGAAGCTACATGATCCCTTATTAGGAAATGAATTTGCTCTTTTTGCTCGAGGCTGAATGATTCACCAGGGCCGGAGGTTGACACAACTCTGGTCAGTTAGTTGCATCACTTTTTCCAGTAAAGTGTTTGCAAGTTATACTTTTCAACATGTGTGCTTTGCAAGAGACCACTTTTGTCACAAAACCATCTTTAAAACATAGTAACACATTATTATAATTGCTATGATAAAAATGATTAATTCTTCATCATAATAACATCACATATTAAATGATTATATTGGTTACAACCATATCTCACTTGATTACATTAAGTAAAACACATCTCACTTGATTATTTTAGTTAAAACACATCTACCATGATTATTGGTAAAAATCATATATCTCATGATCGTGTTGATTAGAACAAGTTACTATAAAAACCAATCAGGGTTAAACCAAGTTCAGATAAAAACATTTTAAAGTTAGAACAAGTCTTTGGCATCATGTTTCTCCCTTCTGCCCTCTGTTGCAGTTCAGGAATGTTCGTGTGTGAATTTGAGAGTGTGGTTGCTTGCTTTTGGGAAGTGACTTTCTTCATGACTTTCACAACTCTTAACGGTTAAACTTTAAGACACAGTTAACTTCTCTTATTTATCTTAACCTCATAACTACAGTTTCCAACACTCAGATGTTACAGGCTTTTCTAAGGTTTTAAACAACCACTCTTTTCTGCTCCTTTTGCAGTCCTCATTCTGCACTTCTCTGCATGTTTTTGTGTGAGTGTGCGTCTGTATGTGTGTGTGTGTGTGTGTGTGTGTGTGTGTGTGTGTGTGTGTGTGTGTGTGTGTGTGTGTCTAAGTGGGCCTTCTTTCCTGCCACTCTTTCTGTGCACCCATTCATAACAGATGAGATAACTGAAGTTACATAATAGGCAAGTCCGGGCCAGTCCAGACAAGTCCAGACATGTTTCTGCCTCGACAACTGTCATTAATATATTTTTGTACTTTATTCCATAAGTTTTCCTGTACTGATTAATTTTTGTTGGTTTTGAATACATAATAAACTCACTCTTCTCGACAGTATTTACATTCTGACTAGTCAGAATAACAATTCAAGACATTTTAAAATAAATTTTGATTAGTCAAAATATAATTCAAGATATCTGAAATGACGTCACCTGATTCGTCATTTGAAGGGTCAAACATCCGTGATTACAATTCAAGATATCTCAAACGTAATTATGACTAGTCAGAACAACATTTTTAGATATCTTGAATTAAGAAATTATGCATAGGACCCGCGGCTGCAACTTAGCTGTTCAAACAGCTTTCTGCAGAATTTTGGGTGGCTGCAATGGCGCTAGCTGTAAATTGTCAGAAAATGTCACAAGTGTTAGCATTAGACAGTGAGGAAAATGGCTCAGTTTCAGCTGTTGTTTTTGTTCAGTTCCTGGTTGTTCTTGTGGGGCAAGAAAACAACTTTATCTGTCCTACCATGCTTTACTACAGCCTGCTGGAGTCACTGTAATTAGGCAGTGTCTTACCTGAGAGAAGATTGGCTGGGGGAGTCCAGAGGACCTGACTTATCCCCGACTCCACTCTTATTTTATTTATTTACCTTTGTTCTTGGTCTGTGTCATCTTTGTAAATCTCCTGTGTAGGCCAGTGCAGGAGGACCAGTTGGCAGCTGGAGCTGGGAGTAGTGGGCAGTCTGGTAAAAAAAAAAGTGGTTACAAAAACCTTTAACAGCTGCACAACTACAGGAATAATCCAACAAATCAGCCTTTTCTTTTTCAACACCCAGTGAGATCTAAAATAGATCATAACTGTTTCTAGCACATACATATAAATTAATATTTGTTATAACATATTTAGCTTTACACAAGTAATAGATTGTATAATATATTGATTCACTTAACACCACTTACATAT
>JBBPBX010012093.1:0-23523 GCA_038048925.1 Garcialebias charrua | reverse complement strand
AACTCTGATAGACAAACTATCTACACTTGGACTAAGCCCCTCTATTTGTAACTGGGTACTAGACTTCTTAACAGACAGACCACAGTCCGTGAAGATCCACAACTTCTCCTCCTCCACCATAACCCTCAGCACTGGCTCTCCTCAAGGATGTGTGCTGAGCCCCCTTCTGTTCACTCTGCTCACATATGATTGTACAGCCACACTTCCAGGCTGTCATATTGTTAAGTTTGCAGATGATACAGCGGTGGTGGGATGCATCACAAACAATGATGAGTCCAGCTACAGACAGGAGGTGGAACACCTGGAGAGCTGGTGCAAAGAGAATAATCTTCACATGAATGTGAAGAAGACAAAGGAGATGATTGTGGACTTCAGAAGGAACAAACACACCCACGCCCCACTGAAAATAGGTGGGTCTGCAGTGGAAGTGGTCTCCAGCTACAAATACTTGGGTGTACACATGAATGATAACCTCAGCTGGAGCAACAACACCACCAGCCTGATCAAGAAAGGTCATCAGAGACTCTACTTCCTCAGACGGCTGAGACGAGCTGGTCTGAGCAGCCCAGTTCTCACCTCGTTCTACAGGTGTGCAGTGGAGAGCATCCTGTGCTCCAGCATCAACGTGTGGCATGGAGGCTGCACAGTTGAAGAGAGGAAAGCTCTGCAGAGAGTGGTGAAGGCTGCACAGAAGTCTGTTGGAGTCAGTCTCCCCACCATCACAGACATTTACACCTCCAGATGCAGGAAAAGAGCCACCTGCATCATGAAAGACCTCACTCACCCAGCACACTCACTCTTTGCCCCACTCCCCTCAGGACGGAGGTTGAGGAGCATCAAATGTAGAACCACTAGACTGAGGAACAGCTTCTACCCTGAGGCTGTTAGACTCATGAATAAATAAAAATAAAATAATAAACACTGCAAAATATCACATCATGATGCTGATATGTTTTCTTGTTGCTGTGTTCATCTGTGACCATCTGTGACCATCTGCTCATACAAACTCATGTTCGTGCTGCTGTTTATTCCCACTATATTAGGCTTAGTGTATTACTAGTTGATGTTTTTCTTAGTTAGTTCTCGATGTTATTACTGTTTTTCTCTTTCATTTGTTGTTGGATGTAACTGGGACCTCGTGTACATAATCTCGTTTTCATCTCATGTACCACATGCGGTGCAAATGACAATAAAGACTCTCTGACTCTGACTCTCTGAAATGGGTCACTTTTTTTATTATTACAATACAATACAAACATATTTTTGGCATATTTTCAAAGTAAACATTTTTTAAGTCTTTATTTTGTCTTTTTTTTTTTTGATACCGAAAATTAACCAAACCGAGCCCTCCTTGTAATTGAACCGAACCGAAATGTGATTTTAGCGTACCGTTACACCCCTAGCTAACACTGTTGCAAAATATCAAACAAAATTATTATTATTATAATAAAAAAGAGACTTGTACAATCAATCCATACCAGATTAGCAGCAGGTACAGTATAAAATCAGAAACTGTTCTTGTTGAGGAAAATGGTCATATCTGCTTCTCAGGCAGTATATTTGAGTGTTCTGGAAAGACAGTGTCTCTTGCAGTGCAGACTGCTGGGTGTGGAAGATTGAACACAAATATGAGAACGCAAAATCTGACAGCAAAGGATGTCTTGTGTTGGTTCCACCACCAGCAGCAGGGTGGGTCCTCAGACAGAACGGCTGGTGGAAAGTCCTGGGTCATCTGCAGCTCTCTCTTCATATTCTCTTCCTCAGCAAAAGCTGGACAGACTGCAGGGAGGTGTTTCCTAAACAAACCACAGGTTCATCAGTATTATCAGTAAAAAAATAATTATTAAGATTGAGAATGTATATACTGTAATTTCATCGTACACTCTCCTCCTCCACTCTCTCATTCTCAGACTGCATGGTGACACCACCATCTCCACAGTATTCTTCTGTTGACCACAAAGAACAATTACTTGTATTTAGTCTAAAAAAGCTAAGTCTGGTCCTCTGGACATTCTTTGAGATTACGGTAAATGAGTTTTGTAATTTGTAATTACATTATTATTTATAATAATGTAATTACATGTAATTACATTAATTATTTATTTGTAATGAGTTTAACAAGCAGCAAACATTGACTGTCCAGAGGACCAGACTTAGCTTTTTTAGATTTTTCTACCTGGATTACTGAGCATGCATCAGGGTACTTGTATTTAGATTTCAGATTTTAATAGCAGAGAAGCACTTATTTTGACAAGTGGTCCATGGTAGGTGGTGTGTTTGGGTTGATGGTTTCACCATGTCCCTGCAAACACATATAAACAAACATATCCTGTTAGCTTAGCATTACTGCATTAGTAGCCATTTCAGGTTGTTTGTCCAATAAAAAAATACGAGCTAACGTCAGCATCGTGTTTGCATTTGAGCTGACTTTCCGCTTTAAGTGGAGTATAACTTGTTAGCTGCCGTAATGTTGGTATGAGATGTAGTTTACATAGTTTTATTTACCTGATAGATATGGACATATGAACCACTTTGTTACTTCTGAGCGAAATAATCTGGCTGAGCTCATGAAAGACGGGCCACGTTTTTACTTCACTCTCCTTTGCACGATATAAAATTATTGCAAGTGCTGCACTGAACAAACTGTTCATTTTATTAAAGTTAAGCCATGCTTTCCACCAGCTGTAAAACACTTCTGGTGGTTGAATTCTTCGTGTTTTTTTTCTTCTTCTTCTTCTTCTTTTGGTTTATTGGCGGATTGCAAACATTCTTTAGGTGCATACCGCCACCTACTGAGCAAGAGTGTGTATCTCATGGCATCCTTTCCTTATAAGTGTACAGTATTCTATTTTTAATATTGATGTTTTGTAAATATTTAAACAATGCTTTTCTAATATCATTTATTTTATCCCTATCACCTTCCGTTCCTAATATTCCTCATAAACTCCAAACCTTCCCTGTCTGTTTTACTTTTTCTTTTAATCTCTGATCTCTCCCTATCATCTGTATATTTAGTGCACTCCATCAGTACATGTTCTACACTTTTTGTATCCCCACATTCCTCACATCTACTGCCATTCCTTTCCACCCCCTCGTGTGCTGCTGGCACCCAACAAAACTGTACAGTATATTAATTTCTTTATTTTTTTTCTTTTGTTTTTAGACATAGCCCCCCTTGGTGGACATTTCACGGGCCACCACTGTGCCATACCCAGGGAGCAATTAGAGATTAAGTGTCATGCTCAGAGACACCACGACATGTGGGCATGACGGGGATTCGAACCGCAACTTTCTGGTCCCATATCGGCTGTCCTACCTCTACACCATCTTGATGTAGTTGAACATTTTGATAAATTACTGGTTAAAATAGCCTAAAGTTCAAGTAAATAGTTTTCAAAAGTTTACCAAAGAATTTAAAAGTTGAAAACAACTGCTTGAATTGTAAATAAATAAATAAAAATCACACATTATCTTGTAATCTTTATAATATTGCCCTGTCAAGTCAAAGTTAAAGTCAACTTTATTGTCAGAACTGCAATATGTACAGGATATACACAGGGCCGAAATTGTGTTTCTCTCAGTCTGTTACCCTGTTACATCATTTACAATTTTGATGAATGTGTTGGGGACTTTAAGGAAATGTCATAGATGTTTTCACCTACTAATGTTGAATTAATGTAGAACCATGTGTGTGAAGTCAAGAGAGTCTTTGTCCACTCAGAGAGGAGCCTGATAACTGATAACTTCTGATGCCTTCAGATCTGTGAGCTGCAGCAGAGGTAATCTTGACCAAAAATCTTAAATAGATGCTTCTTTATGTGGGCAGACCTTGTGATGGGAGCTTTAGTGTACCATCACTGTAAACTTGTTTTCAATTCTGCACAACTTGCAAGAAGTAAACCTGGGTTGAAAAGATATTCTTGCATTCTCCGTGTGGCTTATTTGATTAATTAGATGATGATAGGATAATACATTTATCGACCAGAATGATATACAGTAGTTGTTTAAACTTGACATGATTATTATTCTGTTAACAAACAAAAATGTGATCAAAATCATCTTGTGTCAAGTAATAATATCCCTTTAATTGCTTTCATTTAAAAAAAGTTATTTATTATACATTTGATATACTGATGAGAATCAGCACCTCCAAATCTAAGGTCATGGTCCTCAGCCAGAAAAGGGTGGATTGCTCTCTTCGGGTTGAGGGTGAGGTTCTTTCTCAAGTGGAGGAGTTCAAGTATCTTGGGGTTTTGTTCACGAGTGAGGGAAGAATGGAGCATGATGTTGATGGATTGGTGCAGTATCTGCAGTATTGTGGACTCTACACTGGTCCATTGTGATGAACAGAGAGAAGAGCTGTAAGGCAAAGCTCTCAATTTACTCGTCAGTCTATATTCCTACCCTCACCTGTGGTCATGAGCTCTGGGCAATGACTGAAAGAATGAGATTGCAGAAACAGGCGGTTAAAATGAGTTTCCTCCAGAGAGTAGCTGGACTCTCCCTTTGATATAGGGTGAGAAGTTCAGTTCTCCAAGAGAGACTCGAAGTAGAACCGCTGCTTCTCCACATTGAGAGGAGCCAGCTGAGGTGGTTTGGGCAACTAGTAAGGATGCTTCCTGGGCAACTCCCTAAGGAGGTGCTGCAGGCATGTCTGACTGGGAGGAAACCCCGGGGAAGACCCAGGACATGCTGGAGAGACTGGAGAGACATGCTGGAGAGAGGCCCTGTTTACACAGACACGATGGGGGGGAAACATAGGTTTTGTTCGTATGTTAATTAGAGGAAAATATCTGCGTTGACATGGACGAATTCTGTGTTTACATGCATCTGCAGGAATCTCCCCCCCACCCCGCTCTCATGAATCTGCTGTAGATACCATGCCGGGTCATTAGTTGGCGCTATGAATTTTGCACCTTCACCTAATATGCATGCGTGTTTCCTCAGTCTGCTGCTTTCTTCTGGACTAAAAGTTCAGCTAACAACAACAAGTTAAAGCTAGAATTTGGATAAGAGTCGACAGATTTGACGCCAAGTGGGACCCACTTCATCTAACAAGCTCCATACCAGTCGCTAAGTGGACCAGAACCGAGTCAACTATGTCGGACTTTAGTCTGTGATAAGTAGCTGATTTACAGCAGGTAAATCAACGTTCTTAATAATGTTTGCTTATGTTTACTTCGATCACACAACAACCAACTGAGTTTTTATTTTAATTTTTTTCCTGCGAAGTCGAGAAGCTGTCCTTTCACCAGGTGGACCGGTTCGGGTGGGACCATTATCCAGGATAAAAACAGAGCAGAGTCCAGTTCATTAACGTAGTTACAGTTCAGTTAACATGTTTTTAATAGTGTTCAATTTAATTATCAGTGTTTTTGACATACAGTTTGTGGTGTTGAATAAATAAATACAAAATAAACCTGGTGTCTTCATTTTCAACTTTAAGAACACGCAACATGTTACGCATCGTTTAAATGACGTAACGAGTCCAGATAGCTTCATTTAGCTCAGATAACTTTATATATCTCCCACGCTAACATACATATTGTTTATTATTGTTAAACTGTTATTATTTAGCACATTTAGCATGTTCTAGTGCAGCATGTCATGTGAAATATCCGCCTGCCTCGTTCAATAAACAGTGATATTAGAACTGGATCAGACTGAGTCTCTTCCAACACAGATGCAGCTACATTCAGGTGTAGATTAATTAAATATGAGACTCAAAATATATTCCATCAGTCGTAGTTCAGAATGCGGTGCGTGTCCGCCGCCATTGTTGATAGATGCTGTCTGTCCGCACGTGCGTGCACGCATGTGGTTCAAACAAAAGTTTGGCGGGAGATGTTTATGTTATCAACGGGGAGTCAGCGAAAAACCTCCACTCTGAAAGTTGATTCACAAACCTCCAGATTCAAAGAGGGGGGCAGTGGTGTCGCGTAAATGATCAGCAGAACCGCAGAGAGAAAGGTGCGGATTCACTCAAAATATGCACCGTGTGAACAGCCCCTATGTCTCTCAGTTGGCCTGGAAACACCTAGGGGGTCCTCCCAGAAGAGCTGGAAGTGGTGGCTGTGGAAAGAGACGTCTGGACCTCCCTGCTCAAGCTGCTGCCCCTGTGACCTGACTTTGGAACAAGTGGAAGATGATGGATTGAAATTTGATGAACTTTGTTCCATATGTGATTATGTGGTCAAAGTTTCAGTTTGTTTAGTTGTTTTATTGTATATTTGGATTTTATTAAAGGAAAATTCAAGTTTAACAAATACCGGTAGACCAGATGTGTATCTTTGTTTCACTTAAAAGATTGACGTCATCATCCTCTTTCCTTTTTATTCACTGGTTTTATACGCAAATATGTCCTTCAGCAGTTTGTTTGTGAGAATAAGGCATGGATTTTCAGATAATTAAATTAAATTCAAAATATTTTAGCTTGGTAGCAAAAATACCAAGAGTTGACAATAATGTGACCTACTTAATTGAAGGTTGTTCAAACAGTATGTTCCTAAAGAGTACTGGTAATGAAGAAATACAGAATACAGTATAGTAAACAAACTTGCTCGGAAAAAATCCAAAGATTTCATGGATATGGACATGATGTTTGTAAAAAATATGAGTGACATAATTGAGCCATTCAAATATATATGTAACTTGTCTCTTTCATCAGGAGTATTTCCGGATCGTATGAAGGTTGCTAAAGTAATCCCTCTTTTCAAAAACGGTGATAAAAGTGTGTTCAATAATTACAGACCGATATCATTATTGCCACAATTTTCAAAAATCTTGGAGAAATTGTTTGTCATCAGAATGGATCTATTTGTTGAAAAGCATAATATTCTAGCTAGTAATCAATATGGGTTTAGAGCAGGAAATTCCACATCCATGGCTCAGATGGAATTGATATAATTAACAACTACTGCTGTTGATCAAAAACAATGTGGTACGTGGGGGATTTGTTGATTTGAAAAAAGCCTTTGACACTGTTGATCATAGCATTCTCCTTGATAAAATACAAAGATATGGTATTAGAGGTGTTGCGTTAAAATGGGTACGTAGTTATTTGAATGAAATGAAACAATTTGTATTGATGGATGAGGTGAAATCAAAACTCAGCACCATCACATGTGGAGTTCCTCAAGGATCGATATTAAGATCTAAATTATTTATATTATATATAAAGGATTTGGCAAAGTTCTCTTTCAGTTGGTCTCTCGGTGCAACATACTTGCTATGGGAATTGTGCCCCCGCGCGATTACCTGAAGGAATATACTCACGCCTTTACGGCAAGGGGCGTCACCGCCGCGCCAGAGGCCCCGCCCTCTGGTTACTTAAGCGGCTTGCACCCCTCCATCTTTCTCTTTTTTGCCCTTCACCTCGCTTAAACCTGAACTACCTCTTCGCGGGACTTCTCTGTTGCTTCATCGCTCAACCAGAGGTGAGCTTGCTCCCTACACAGAGCGCACAGAGAATTATTCCTGCGTACTGCTGGACTAGCGAAAGCTAGTCCGGCACATTTCTCTTAACCCCGAAGTATTTTCTTCTCCTCTCTCTACAGGTTGCTTCGCTCGACGCCGCTAACTACGCCACAAGAAAAAAGCTGCCTCGCTAACTCCTAGCGAGCTAGCCAGCGAAAGCGACGCGACCGAGGAGACTTTTCAAGGAAAAAGAAAGACGATTCTGGAAGGACTCGCTCGCCTCATCTCGGACATGCCTCCGGAGAAAGGAAAGCGAAAGGCGAGACTTCTAAGGAAAACCAACGGGACGACGAGCCCAACCTTGCGCGCCTGTCCCAGCGGATGTGGCTTTTCCCTCGCAGCAACGGACACCTACGAGGCCTGTCCAATCTGCTTGGGGATGCTGCATTCAAAAACAGCACTGGATACGCCCGACTTTTGCACACACTGCAGCCTCATAATGGATGCGGTGCTGCGGCATCGAGTTGACCTCGTCGCCAAGGCCATGGGCTCTTCAGCGACACCAGCGGACATGGACACCACGGAGCCCCTCACTCCCACGCCGGAGTTCGAGAACATGGCTCTACATGACAGCACACGCGTCGAATGGGGTGACAGCCCTGACGTCCTGGCTCCCATGGTGGACCTAACAGTCGAATTCGACACCCGAGGCATGATGAACGAGGACGAGATCTCGATTTCAGCCTCGGGCGAATTTTCAACGGAGGAGGCGGACGTGGAACTGGAGGATCAGGGTGAAGACCTCTCCCAGACCCCAGTACCTAAGCTCCCAGAAACTGACTTTTCCATCCCTGCTCTGTTCGACTTGTGCCACAGAGCAACGGACGCGTTGCATATCCCATGGCCTGAACCTCCGCCTTGCCAACAAGTCACAAGGCTGGCAGGAAACTATTTCTACTCGAATCAGCAGGCCACCACGAGGCAAAATATGCCTGTGTTCCCGGACTTTCTGACAGAACTAACGCGTACCTGGACTCAGCCACGAGCCCCTATGCTTCTCCCCCTCTCACAGTTCCTCGACATGGATGGGATGGATGAAGTGGGAATAGCTAACGTGCTTCAGATCGAGGACACTCTAGCATCTCACCTGGCTCCTAAATCATCAGGAACAAAACCAATTCTTCCCAGCAAGGCTTGCCGGGCCTCGGCGTCTCTTCTCGAGAAATGCTACAGGGCTCAGGGACTCACGGCACGCGCCATGAACACGTCCGCGTTAATGCAGGCTTACCTAGCCGAAAAACTGCAACAGCTCCAAACAACAACGGACAAGCAGGCGGCTGCCGAATTGCTGGATGAAGCCCGCAGAGCAACAGACTTTGTGCTCCATATGATGGGGACAGCTGCTGTTGCACAAGGCAGGGGAATGGCGGAAGTGGTCATTGCGATCCGCCACCTCTGGATGACTCTGACGGATCTCCCAGAGGGACAGAAGGTGCCTTTTCTCCACCACTCGATAGAGCCGGCGGGATTATTTGGTAAAGCTTTGGAGCGAATTCAGACCAAGCTGGACCAAAGACGCAGACAGGCCGAAGCTCTCCGGGTGGGCATTCCCCGGAGAAGTTTCGCCCCCCCAAGGGAGTCTGCTGGTAGCAGACCTGCGCAACCTCGGCACCACTTAGCAACCCGTGCCCCGCCGCAGAAGCGGCCAGCATACGAGGAGGAGCCCAGGCAAAGACCCCCCCAGGGGTACCGAGCACGCATGGAGCAAAAACAGGTTTGTCCCCCGCCAGGTGACCAAACACAGGGACTCCTCGGCGAATCGTGACAACAGAAAGAACCGTGCCTGATGAACCAGGTCCACGTGTCCACATTACAGGGTCACCCGCCCACGTGGTAACGGGAATGATCCCTTCATGTCCAGACTTTGCTTGTAACACAGTTCAATCAGCTGGTATATTTACAACATGCACAAATAATGCATTCTCTGCTGTGAGTGACATAAAATCATTTACGTCATTGCACATAAGCACGAATAAAGTTCATGAAACAGCTCCTTTCTGTTTTATTGACCAAAAAAAACCCACAAACAACAACAACACAGAACAGGTCTCTGACCTGCAAGCCGTCATAAAGAGAGAGGGCCTTTTCCCCCCTCTCTCTCACGGCCCACGGGGTATAAGCATAATTGATAAGCCCTAGCAGAGTGCCTCTGCCCTCTGCAATGAGCAGATGCAGCGGCGTCTGCGAACCCCCCCTCCCCCACACCTCTCAGGAAGACAGGTAAAATTTTTATTTTACAGAAAAGAGTTTTTAGACTTATTACAAGAAAGCAGTATAATCATCCATCAAATGTATTATTTTGTCAAACGAAACTGTTGAAGTTTTACGATTTAGTTGATTATAATATTTTGCTGGTTATGTGTAGAGCATATAATGATACACTTCCTTCAAATATTCAGAGGTATTTTGTCAAAATAACGAGTTGTTACAATTTAAAGGGGAAAGATATATTTGTAAAGCCACAAATTATAACTTGTTTGAGGGGAAGATCGGCCATGGTTCAGGGAGTTGGGTTGTGGAACGATTTGGAGAATGATGTTAAAGAGGCTAAATCAATGGCAATATTTAAAAGAATGATTAAGTTTAAATAGTTAAAATCCTATATCTAAATGAGTTTAAGTTAGAAATTGTATGTTGTATTGGAGGTTAAAAGCTTTGTTCATATCTTTTGGAAATTAAAGAAATTGAATTGTTTGTTAGAAAGATAAGGGGCAGATAAAATAATATTTTTTTTCTTTATCTGCTGCCTTTCATTTTATACTCGTGTTTTTTTTCTTCTTTTGTGTGTATATTGTTATGTATTTTATTATTATAAAATGAATGAATAAAAAAATCAAAATGCAGCAAGAGGAGGCAGGACCACCTGAATAATGAGAAGAACTCCTCCCTGAGCGATGGTCACTCCTTCCAGCAGCTTGTTGATCTCCTCATCATTGCAGACAGCCAACTGAAGGTGTCAGGGGATGATCCTGGTCTTCTTGTTGTAATGATGCGCATTTCCTGCCAGCTCCAGGATCTCAGCAGTCAGTCATTTAAGAAACTCAGCCAGGTAGATGGAGATGCATCCACAGTGCCTCCTTTACAACTCAAGCACCTCAGCCAGGTAGATGGAGATGCATCCACGGTGCCTCCTTTACAACTCGTTTGAGATTTGGGGTTGTACTAAAAGGTAATGTTTGACCTTTGAGATGTGAATTAGCTTCTCCTGGTTGTAAAAAAAAAAAAAAACTTATTATTGTTACGCATCATAACAAATGTCCAAAAGTAAAAAAAAAAAAAAACTTTTCAGTAAAAATCCTTCCAGCTGCACATCATTCAAAAACAGATGAAGTAATCATCTGGAAAAAATAATAATAATTAAAAAAAACATCCAGAAAAAGAGGAAATAAAAAAAGAAATATTCCAGAATGAAAGTAACAGCTACTCCAATATGCAGCCACCTTGATTGCTATTCTAGATTTTTAGAACATTTTTTTTTTCAATTTAGCAATGAACAATGCACAGAAGATGTTGATGAAGAGAACCAGAGCAGGAAAAAAATCATCAAAGATCTGAAGCAATAAAAAACTACTCCTGTGATTGCTTTGACAGAAAAAAAATAAATAAATAAAGGTTTTAATCCCTCATCAAAATTTGTTCTTCTGTACTAATTCCTGCTGATCATTTCACCATGTGTGACCTCCTTAACGGAAACACTCATTATGCTCAAATAGGATTTCTTTCTTTTGATGTGTGTTCAAAACATCATTCACAAGCCGTGTTTTATTATTGCTGCAATGTTATTAGTGAAATAAAATACAACTTTTTATTGTTTTTCAATTATGTAAATACAGAGGGACACATTTAGTGACCTTTGCAAAAACTTGACAGTAAAGTGGTGTAATCAGGATCTAATGATATGGTCCTCTGAACCAGATAAATCTCTGCATTTAGTTCAACAGGACTGATGTCTCTTCATGTCATGTAGCTATCTGCTTCATCCTCAAGCATGCTGATTATATCAGCACTTACAAAATCTCAACTAACCTATTTAAAGCTACATCCTGTTCTTCCATGAATAAAGTAGATTCAGTTTCCTGCAATCTGGTGTATTTTAATGGGTTGTTAGACATCTACACTTACCTATGTCAGCACGTGATTTGGAGAGCACAGCACAATCCCCCCTCCCCCACCCCCGGTCGATAACTGCCAGTACTACTGTAATGCAACGCTAAGCTAGCAGTGCACAATACAGACGTGCTAGCTAATATGCTACAGACCTAGCGCTCTGCTTCTCTCATAAATCCTAGCCCCCGCTCCAGCCAGATCAACAAATGCTCACACTAACTAGCACTAAGCTAGCATGAAATAATAATAATAATGAATTTAATTTATAACGCACTTTTCATTAAAAGTACACTATGTAACTTTGTAATGCAGTCTGTAACTTTTCTAACAATGTATTTTTAACATATTTCTTCACTCTGTCACTATCTACTGACAGACTGATGTTAGACAAAGTAATCTCTGAAAAAAACTATAGTCCCCTTGCTTCTCTATCAGCATTTATAAAAACACTAAAAACACAGAGTGACCCGGACAATGACCAGCCAATAAAAACAGAGTTGTTTGTCACGCCCCCAACCCACGCCCCCGCCTGTCCCAGCCTTACATTCTCATTCAAACTATTGCAAAGCGATGCAGGACTGTTTTGTATGTGACACAAATGTATTAAATATCCCTTCTTCATCCTAGAGTTGGACTTTTATTTTGTTTTTTTGCCAAAAGTCAAGTGATCGCTTCATCGTTCACTGACAGGAATGAGGAAGTCACGAGCAAATTAAAGCATGTCTAACATTGCTTCGTGAAGCTCTGCTGATTTCTGCTGGTTTTTGTTTTGTAGGACCAGTGATTCATGGTTTTATTATATTTTTTAGAACGTTTTATTAACATATAATCACAGAACTTGGCAGCGCTGAGACGGGACATGCAGAGGAGGTGGAGCATTCCAGAAATTCCATTCCTGCACTGACAGAAACGAGGAAGTCACGAGCGAATTAAATCATGTCCAACGTTGCTACGTGAACCTCTGCTGATTTCTGCTGGTTTTTGTGTTGTAGGACCAGTGATTCATGGTTTTATTTTATTTTTTTAGAACGTTTTATTAACATATAATCACAGAATATTGAAGCGGCTCGAGCGGACATTCAGCAGGGGGCGGAGCTGCAGAACTCAAGTTCAACAGAGAACGGACTGTGGCTCCCCCTCAGAGTCATATATGGCTCTGAGGGGGAGGGAGCAGAATGCTTTTACCTGCTGAAAATATTTCTAAGTCCCAGCGTTCTCCAGAAATTACATAGTGAACCTTTAACAAAAATCTCAAAGTCAGAGAGTCAGAGAGTCTTTATTGTCATTTGCACCGCATGTGGTACATGTGATGAAAACGAGATTATGTACACTGGGTCCCAGTTACATCCAACAACAAATGCAAGAGAAAAACAGTAATAACATCTAGAATTAACTAAGAGAAACATCAACTAGTAATACACTAAGCCCTAATGTACATGTAGTGGAAAAACATCATTATAAACAGCAGCACGAACATGACTCTGTATGAGCAGATGGTCACAGATGAACACAGCAACAAGAAAACAGATCAGCATCAGCATGATGTGATATTTTGCAGTGTTTCAAAGTCAAAGTCAAAGTCAACTTTATTGTCAGATCTGCAATATGTACTGTACAGGACATACACAGGACCGAAATTGCGTTTCTCTCAGTCCCTCGGTTTATTCTTATTATTTATTTATTCATGAGTCTAACAGCCTCAGGGTAGAAGCTGTTCCTCAGTCTAGTGGTTCTACATTTGATGCTCCTCAACCTCCGTCCTGAGGGGAGTGGGGCAAAGAGTGAGTGTGCTGGGTGAGTGAGGTCTTTCATGATGCAGGTGGCTCTTTTCCTGCATCTGGAGGTGTAAATGTCTGTGATGGTGGGGAGACTGACTCCAACAGACTTCTGTGCAGCCTTCACCACTCTCTGTAGAGCTTTCCTCTCTGCAACTGTGCAGCCTCCATGCCACACATTGATGCTGGAGCACAGGATGCTCTCCACTGCACACCTGTAGAAGGAGGTGAGAACTGGGCTGCTCAGACCAGCTCGTCTCAGCCGTCTGAGGAAGTAGAGTCTCTGATGACCTTTCTTGATCAGGCTGGTGGTGTTGTTGCTCCAGCTGAGGTTATCATTCATGTGTACACCCAAGTACTTGTAGCTGGAGACCACTTCCACTGCAGATCCACTTATGTTCAGTGGGGTGTGGGTTTGTTTGTTCCTTCTGAAGTCCACAATCATCTCCTTTGTCTTCTTCACATTCATGTGAAGGTTATTCTCTTTGCACCAGCTCTCCAGGTGTTCCACCTCCTGCCTGTAGCTGGACTCATCATTGTTTGTGATGCATCCCACCACCGCTGTATCATCTGCAAACTTTACAATATGACAGCCTGGATGGGTAGCTGCACAATCATATGTGAGCAGAGTGAACAGAAGAGGGCTCAGCACACATCCTTGAGGAGAGCCAGTGCTGAGGGTAATGGTGGAGGAGGAGAAGTTGTGGATCTTTACGGACTGAGGTCTGTTTGTCAAGAAGTCTAGTACCCAATTACAAACGGAGGGGCTTAGTCCAAGTGTGGATAGTTTGTCCATCTGAGTTTGGGGGATCATGGTGTTGAAGGCAGATGTGAAGTCCACAAAGAGCATATGGACGTAGGAGTCCTTCTGATCCAGGTGGGTAGCAGTGTGGACCACAGAAGAGATGGCGTCCTCTGTTGATCTGTTCTCGCAATATGCATACTGATGAGGGTCCTCGT
The DNA here is from genome assembly GCA_038048925.1 of Garcialebias charrua. Classification (NCBI taxonomy): domain Eukaryota; kingdom Metazoa; phylum Chordata; class Actinopteri; order Cyprinodontiformes; family Rivulidae; genus Garcialebias; species Garcialebias charrua. Next base: position 9,205 of record JBBPBX010012093.1, on the reverse strand, counting down.
TGATGTTGACGGTTGTCTTGATGTGGGTCATGACCAGTTTCTCAAAGCATTTTGCGACTATCGGGGTGAGGGCCACCGGTCGATAGTCATTCAGACCAGTCACTGTGGAGCTTTTTGGGACTGGGATGATGGTGGCGGTCTTCAGGCAGGTGGGAACTGTTTCCAGGGCAAGTGAGGTGGTGAAGATGTCAGCCAGCACCTCACAGAGCTGATCCGCGCATTCCTTCAGAACTTTCCCGGGGATGTTGTCCAGTCCAGTTGCTTTATGACAGTTGATCCTTCTGAGACTACCTCTCACTTCTACTGTGGTCACGCTGAAATGCTCTTCATCTGGTGGTGAGGTGAGTCTGGTGCTGGGTGGTCTGTTTGAGTCTTCAAAGCAAGCATAAAACTTGTTGAGGGCATCAGGCAGAGATGGGTCTTTGGGGCATTGTTTGCTCCTGCCTTTATAATCAGTTATGCATTTGATGCCCCTCCACATGCTCCGTGGGTCTTGTGAGGTGAACTGACCCTCGATCCTATGTGCATATGTGGCCTTGGCCTTCTTAATGCCAGCAACCAGCTCTTTCTTGGTCTTTCTCAGCTCCTCTGAGTCTTCAGACTTGAAGGCAGCGTTCCTAGCTGCCAGCAGGGTGCGAACCTCTGCGTTTAACCAGGGTTCTGTGCTACAAAGTGCTACAAAGTGCAACAAAAAGTGCAACAAAAATCAAAGATCAAATAAAAACAAGTGATAAAATCAAGTAAAATCAATGATAGTATCAACTAAGATCAAAGATAAAATCATGTGGAGGCAGAGTAGGCTCGCTTAAAAAGAAAAGTCTTTAAGCCTTGTTTAAAGTCAACCAGTGACTGTGGAGCTCTCAGGTAGAGGGATGTCTCCCTCTCCTCCCCCCGTGAGTGTCCTGCCAAGGCAATCAACCTCAGGGAAACACTGCGTGTGGTGTGGTGAGTTGTTGTAGGTAACAAGCAAACCCGGAATGGGCTTTTAATGGTTTGAGTACAATAGTCCCTCGCTACTTGGGGTCTACTGGGCGGCTGTGACTGAGTGGTTAGAGCAGTCGTCCTCCAATGCAAGAGTTGGGGGTTCAATTCCACCAGCAGTCACATGCCGAAGAGTCCCTGGGCAAGACACTGAACCCCTCATTGCCTCTGATGGGTTTCCCATCAGTTTATGAACGTGATAAAACTCTGATTAATTTTTCTATAGATACAGTAGAGTGCTGTATGAATGGGTAAATGAGGGCACAGATTGTATTGTAGGGCACTTTGTGTCTTGATAAGATAGAAAAGCACTATATAAGTGCAGTCCATTTACTTTGTGTTTCATTTTTCGTGGACTCGCTCTATCACATTTATTTCAAAGTAAGATTGGACATGACACACAACTGGCTGATTGACAGATGAGCCACACGATCGGCATGGGATTTTCATTTAATATAAATTATTTTAAATTATTTAGCATCTGCTACACCTCTGCCCAGCCTACACTGCAGGACAAGCATCCTCCTGAAGCTGATAAACTGATCTCATGCACAGCGGAGACGTGGGTGTGGCCAAAAGTGCTTGCAGGCAGCAGAGAGCAGCCCAGGCATTGCGGTTTTTCAGTTATCACGGGGCACCCGCGATAAACGAGGGACTACTGTATTCTCCTATTAATCAAGTTGAATGGCTTTGTTCACAAAGGAATAGAAACAGAGCTGGGCAAATTAATACTGTACTTTGTATTTCATCGTAAATGTGTGTGTGTGTGTGTGTGTGTGTGTGGTGGGGGTTCCAAATGAATATTTTTTAAATGGGGTGTGCACGTGCCCTACATGTATAATTGTTGCAATGCCTATGTGTTCTTCTGAAATGTGGTGGTTACCCTTTGCACATATAATGCAATTTGCACTAATCTGGGGGTGACAATGGACCCTTCCCTGAAACTTAACAGTCATGTAAACATGATTGTTAAATCCTGCTTTTTTCAGCTGAGGCAGCTGTCTAAGCTGAAGCCCATACTATCCAAGAAGAACCTGGAGACAGTAATCCATGCTTTCATAACATCGAGGCTCGATTACTGCAATTCACTACTGTTCTGAATCAGTCAGTCCTCCATTGCACGGCTACAGCTGGTCCAGAATGCTGCAGCCCGATTCTCAACTGGTACAGGTCATAGAGAGCACATTACACCAGTTTTGGCCTCCCTGCACTGGCTACCCATTCACCTTCGGATCCAGTTTAAAATACTCCTGTATGTTTTTAAATCTCTGAACAGTTCCGCTCCACCTTATCTCACTGATCTTCTGCAGCCTTATGTCCCACCGTGCTCTCTGAGGTCAGCAGACCAGATGCTTCTCTCAGTCCCAGACACTCGCCGGAAGCTCAGAGGTGACAGGGCCTTCTCAGTTGCAGGTCCAAGACTGTGGAATGAGTTGCCACTGAGTGTCAGGCAGGCTCCCTCACTCGCAGTCTTTAAGTCTCGATTAAAAACCCACTTCTGTTCTCTCGCCTTTAACATGATGTGATTTGTTTTGATCCTCTCTGTAATATACACTGTTCACCATTTTAGTTAGTTTCTGTTGCTATTTCTATCTGTATTTTGTTTTTGTTTTGTTTTTTGTTTTGTTTTCCTGTCTGCTTTGCTTGTTTGTTTCTATTGTACAGCACTTTGGTTGGCCTTGCGTCTGTTTAAGTGCTCTATAAATAAAGTGGTATGGTATGGTATAAAGTTAATACATTTCTGCACTGGTCATTAGGCTTTTAAAGTTAATTTTCGGTCTCATAAGCATCAAAGTTAACGTATTGCTGCAAACAAATGCATTAATCTGACCCAGCGCTTCTTTTTGTTGAACTTGCCCTTGTAAAATGTTCTCTGATCTCTGTCGCCTACAGAATTAAGTACAAAACTGCTCTCATTACACATCAATGCTTACATGGAGCTTCACCAGATTATCTGAAGGATATTCTTATTCCATACTCATCCACCCGGTCGCTGCGGTCACAGAACAGTAATCTCCTTCACATTCCGAGAACCAAATTAAGGACCATGGGAGACCGGGCTTTCAGTGTGGCTGCCCCCCGCCTGTGGAACTCTCTTCCTGACTGTCTGAGAGCCCCACAGTCTGTGGTTGACTTTAAGAGCGGCTTGAAGACCTTTCTTTTCAACCGAGCATACTCTACCTCCTCATGATTCTACTTTTGATCTTAGTTGATACTGTTATTGATTTTACTTGTTTTATTACTTGTTTTATTGACATTTAATTCTGTTGCACTTTGTAGCACTTTGAGATTTTCATTAATGAAAAGTGCGTTATAAATTGAATTCATTATTATTATTATTATTATTATTATTATTATCTGATGCTTAATTTAATCATATATTTTAAAGATTAGGCATATTTCTTCTACTGTACATGTTCCCTATTTGTGTTGTAGTCTACAGATAATTTGCTGACTTAAGTGGTCTGCATTACAAATAATGAAACCACCAACTGAGCTGCAAGGGGCTGGGGGGAGGTGCTGCTAAAGGAGTTGCTGGGCCCACCACTGCATCACTAGGAACAATACCCATGTTTCTCCCACAGTGAGGGAAAAAAATAAAACACATGTTGGCTGTTTTCTTTGTGCAAGTGTAAAATGACAGATCAAATGCAATTTAACCGATTGAATCATCACCATCTTATTCACTAAAAAACAAACACAGCCTGCGAGCGTGAAGCATGTAGAGAAAATGTTTCAAATTGGAATGAATGAACAGGTTAAAACCTATGAAAAGGCTTTACATTCCACTTTGGATAAATAAAACACTAGGCAGTATTGTTATGAGCTCTTGACAACACAATCCATCTTAATTTTTGATGAAAGCCTATAGGCTGCCTTGTATAGAGCAGCAAGGCAGTGCCGAGCCTACATATTTACTTCCAGCTCATTTATTTTCATTATTCAGCTCCGCAGACGTCTATGAGGGGATTTCTGCCCCACAGTGATATTCACAGTGATATTTGAAGATTCAGAAAGGGAGAGACTGGCAGAGTGAGAGAAGAAGAGAGACGGGGAGGGGGGGGGCGAACACGTCAGGAAAAACAAGAAGGAAGCAGAGCGATGGGGGGTGCATGCCGTCATGCTCTGTCCATGAACTTTGACACCTTTGACAGAGGTACCCTCTGTTTTTCAGACCCCATGTTGACAGCACCAGCTAATTATTTCCCCCCTCGATCAGCCTCTATTGGAAATTTCCCATCCCTTGCAACATAATGAGACCCTGCCCCATCTAGCTGCGGCGGTGTCAGTATGTCATGTCATGGTTTTTTTTTTTTTACCTCTGTGCAGCAATTAGGGTTATGTCTGGTCTGAGAAATGCAGCAAAATAAATATAAATTATTTTTATTCATGTTTGAAACACAGAACTGTCCTAATTTAGTTCATAGGCTTAAGAAGCGTGCATGCGTGTGTGTGCGCACGCACATACAAAAAGGCAACATTTCATCTGGATTTCCTTATTTTAATTCCACACATTTGAAGCATGTTTGTCACCAAGTTTATTTAGCTGTGGGTTTTAAAGACATTTCAACTTCAATATACTTTAACACACAGCCTCAGGTCAGCACTATTTGTGTTTATAGAGAAATAAAAAACATCACCACTGGACTTTTTTACTTGTATTCAACACTACCGGTACTCATCTAAAGGTTGTTTCTCATGAAGCTTGAGGACAATAAGGTGTGGGGATTTACAGACATTTCAACTTTAATGCATCTTAACACACAGCGTCTCTTACACCTGCATCGTCTTACAGCATCACAGTTACTGCTAAGGTGCTACATAGCATTCCTCTCAAACATCCCCCTAACATGCTCAATGATCCAGGTAGAAAAATCCAAAAAAGCTAAGTCTGGTCCTCTGGACACTCAAAAAACAAAACAAAACAAAGCAAAAAAACTGTAGAAACGTTTCGTCTTTTGTCCGAAAGACTTCCTCAGTCTGAGAAGCTGTGTTCAGCTCAGTCTTATAAATAGCACCCTCCCACAGTGGATCAACCAGTTGGCTGATGACAGCCGAAACCAGCTGCTCACGTGATCAAGGAGGAACACAGTTGTTCCACAGAGCAACTGTGTCAACTCTTGAAACTGTGCCTGCAGTCAACCTACTTCACATATGGGGAGCAATATTATAGGCAGAAACATGGGTGTGCTATGGGGTCTCCAGTTTCTCCTATTGTTGCCAACCTGTACATGGAGGAGGTAGAAAAGAGAGCTTTGACATCCTTTTCAGGGAGACCACCAAGTCATTGGTTCAGGTATGTTGACGACACCTGGGTTAAAATTAAATCTCAGGAAGTCCAACATTTCACTGATCACATCAACTCTGTGGATAAATATATCAAGTTCACACGAGAAGATGTAAAAAATGGCAGGTTGGCTTTCTTGGACTGTGAGGTCTCAGTTTCTGATAGAGGAAATTTGCAAACTGAGGTGTACCGCAAACCCACACACACAGACCAGTATTTACAGTTTGACTCCCATCACCCTCTGGAGCACAAGTTAGGAGTCATCAGGACTCTGTACCACAGAGCAGACAGCGTCCCCACTAACTCAGCAGCCAGACAGAAGGAGAAATCACACACAAAACAGGCTCTAGAGAAATGTGGATATCCTAACTGGGCCTTCCTGAAAGCAGAGAAGAAACCCAAACAGGACTCCAGCCAGCCATCAGGTGAAAAGAAGGAACCCAGACCCAGACCAGTGGTCATTCCGTATGTTGCAGGAGTTTCAGAGACATTGAGACGTTTATTTTCTAAACACAACGTCCCAGTGGCTTTAAAACCCCAAAATACATTAAGGTAAAGACTGATTCATCCCAAAGATCCAGTCCCCTGGCACAAACAGAGTAATATTGTGTATGCTGTTCAGTGTCAGGAGGGCTGTGATCAGTCTTATATCGGGGGAACTAAACAGCCACTGGCCAAAAGGATGGCCCAGCACAGAAGATCAACATCATCAGGTCAGGACTCTGCGGTCTACATTCATCTCCAGGCCAGCAGTCACTCTTTCAGGGATGAAGATGTTCACATCCTTGATAGAGAGGAACGATGGTTTGAGAGAGGAGTAAAGGAGGCCATCTTTGTGAAAATAAACCGTCCATCATTAAACAAAGGTGGAGGCCTCCGGGTTCAACTGTCCCCCTCTTACAATGCTGTTATTGCTAGTATCACTCAGCCCTCTGTGAATAGCAAACAACCATCAGGGTGTTAACGATCCATCGTCAAGCTGATGGTCCTCCTTGATCATGTGAGTAGCTGGTTTTGGCTGTCATCAGCCAACTACTGTAGTTGATCCACTGTGGGAGGGTGCTATTTATAAGACTGAGCTGAACACAGCTTCTCAGACTGAGGAAATCTTTCGGACGAAGAACACACCATTGAGCTCATCTGAAGTGACAAGTGGATGCTGGAGCTGAGAGGATCAGTTGAAGGCCTCAGCCCCTCCGGTGAGACTTGCTGTTTTTCTTTTATCCTTGGAGGTGGCTTTTTCGGGCTGAAAAGGGGAACAGCCACAACAACAAATATCTTACCTGCTGTAGATAACTCGTTAAAGAGCCTCATTTTGGAGAAACCAGTGCATCAACAACAAATATCTTACCTGCTGTAGATAACTCTTCAAAGAGCCTCGTTTTGGAGAAACCAGTGCCTCAACAGCAAAAATCTTACCTGCTGTAGATAACTCTTTAAAGAGCCTCATTTGGAGAAAACCGTCATTTTTGTTGAACTGACACAACAACCAACTGGATCAGACAACAGAGAGGACGTGAAGCAGAGTGACGTGATGTGAAGCGCGGAGGATCAGGATCATCATTGTTTGGTGCCTGTTTCACACTGTTGTAAGCAGTTTGTGGATCAGACGAGTAGAGAGTGACGTGAATCGCAGAGGATCAGGAGCTGCGTTGTTTGGTGCTGTTCACGCTGTTGTTCCTTTACTGACCTATAACAGGCTACAACCATGCCTTTAATTTCAGGAGGCTTTTCTGGCAGCTCACTTTGCTATTTGTTGCAAATTGCTTGTTTCTATCCGTTGATTCTGGATCCAGCTGGTGTTCACCATGGCCACAGCCATTCATATTCTCAGGGGGGCTGGAGACCTCCTCACACAAACTGCAGTTGGGCCTCCACAACGGAATTTTTTTGCCCACTTAATTTGTGACGCTTTATGGTCTGAGACTTTTCTGCACCATTCCTATTACTGTCATTTTTTTCAGTTCTCAGACTACCTGGAATCACTGAATCTTATCAACACATCTGGATATGTCCATCACTGCAACTTTCATTGTTTTTGGGTTCTGAATGATCGTGTCTTCATTAGTGTTTCTCATGGTTCAATTATGGGGGCAAAATGTCACACTGTTAACTCCTGTAATTACACATCAGTGACAAAGAAGTCAAGTAAATGTCTGATACTGTATTAATGTTGGTATTGATCTCAGGGATTCAGCCCAACCCAGGTCCCTTCACTAACTACAGTACACCCAATGAGTTTCCTGCATGTAACTGCTAGTAGCCTTCTAAAAAAACTTGATGAATTGAAAATCCTAATCAGTACTTCTGGGGCAGATGTGATGGTTATCTCGGAAACTTGGCTCAACAAATCTGTTCTGAAAAATGACCTGGTAATCAATGAATTTAAGATCTATCATTGTGATCGCAATAAAAGGGGAGGTGGAGTCGCTATTTACATCAGAGACTCATTGGCTGCCAGGATTGCGTCTAAAAAAAATCCCAAACCAGTTTGAGGCTTTAGCTGTGAACATCAGTTTAAAGGGAGGTCAGATCTTAACTGTTGTAGGTTGTTATCGTCCCCCCTCTGCACCACCTGAAGCTCTGACCTCCCTGACTGAATTCATAGGAAATTTAAAACACAATGAGATTGTTATGGCAGGAGATTTCAACATTGATTGGGATAATTCGACCCCCCTCTGTGATAAATTCAAGGAATGTTGCCTATCTCTCAATCTAACACAACTTATTGATTCTCCCACCAGACCAAACAAAAAATGTCCCGAAAAATCTTCCACAGTAGATCTGTTTTTCACAAATGCACCTCACAAATTTCCTGATACAGGTGTATTTGCTAACATTTTCAGTGATCATTCCGTAATAGCAGCTCTTAGATCTACTAAGCTTCCACCTGCTAAGCCCAGAATAATTCAAAAAAGGGATTTGAAACGTTTCTGTGAACAGTCATTCCTCTGGGATCTATCTCACGTTGACTGGCAACATATTCTATTAACCAACGACGTGAACATCGCTTGGAACTATTTTCATAATAGTTTTATTTACTTTGTGTAGCTACGCTCTATCACGTGTCTTCCATATATGGGAAAGAGGAAGTGTGCAGCACCGTACTTCAGGGACAAGCTGCCCCGGCTACATTTGTAAACAAACACGCTCCTTTCTGGCAGTTCAGGATAAAGGGCCATGACAGCCCCTGGTTTACTTCTGAACTAGCTGAATAAATGCACAGCTGCCATCAAAGCTGCAAAACGTAACTATTTCTTATCTCAGACCTCCGAAAATCTAAACGATCCTAAAAAATTCTGGAAAACCATCAAATCTCTGTCAGACATCCCACAATCATCTGACCTCCCATTACAACTTCTTGTTGACTCTGTTCCTGTGTCAAATAAGCACAAGATCCTGAACTGTTTCAACAAACATTTTGTTGCTTCTAGTTCATTATTTGACACAGTTACTAATGAAAAATCAGCCACTTCACCTAATAATCAAACATCTACAAATCAAATCCCTCCTACAAGTAAATCCTCAGTCAATTACACCTTCTCTTTTTCTCCGTTCTCAGTCAGTGAGGTAAATAAACTGTTAAAAGATCTTGATCCTAAAAAATCTGCAGGTCCAGATGAACTTCCACCTTATTTCTTAAGGCTGGCTGCTCATATCATTTCAGTCCTTGTGACTCATATCTTTAATCTGTCCATAAGCCAAAACTCAATTCCAGATGCTTGGAAAACAACCTTTGTTCTTCCTTTGCTGAAGGGAGGAGACCCCACCTCACTGAACAATTATCAACCGATCTCTAAACTCTGCGTTTTAGCCAAGGTTCTAGAAAAACTAATAAACTCTCAGATCAAAAATTATCTGGACTCATTTAACATCTTACCTCTCCATCAATCTGGTTTCAGGAAAAAAACACAGCACAATGACTGCTTCTCTGAA